>VZQC01014773.1:100087-129710 GCA_009823505.1 Rhizomys pruinosus | reverse complement strand
GAAGAGCTGAGCCATCTAAGCCCTTTGGAAGTCAAGTCCCAGAAGTTGCACATGGAGCTACTGGACTTGGTGTTTGCCCTGCTGGTTTTCGGTCTTGTTTTGGTCCAGTATTTCCTCACTATGCCTCTATTCCTCCCTTTTGGAATGGGAATGTGTATTCAGTTCCACTGTATTTTGGAAGTATGTAATTTGCCTTTTGATTTTACAGTAGCTTACAGTTAAAAGATTGGCCTGTGTCTCAGAAGAGATTTTGAACTATAGACCTTTGAATAGAATTGAGACTGGTAAAGACTATGGGGACTTTTAAGGTTGGACTAAATGCATTTTGCATTTTATATGGTCAGGAGCCTATGGGGACCAGGGAGTGGAATGTGGTGGTTTGAATGAGTGTCCCCCATAGGCTTTAAGTATTCAGACACTTTGTCTCCAGTTGGTGGCACTGTTCTCGGAGGTCTTAGGAGGCGTGGCCGTGCTGGAGGAAGTACGTCATTGGGGGCAGGCTTAGTGAGTTTAACAAGCCTTGTGGTCTCCAGTCTCTCTTTCAGCTTCCTGTGCTCATTTCGAGATGTGACCCTCAGCTTATTGCTGCAGCCCTGGCCACCATGCCTCCCCACCACAATGGACTCTGATTCCCTGGAACCGTCAATCGTAAACTCAAGTAAACTCTTCCTTTTATAAGTTCCCTTGCTCATGGTGGTTTTATCACAGCAACAGAAAAGTGACTAATACACCAGGTGTGTCAAGTTGACACTAAAGCTATCCAGCACAACAGCCATATTAGAAAGTCTCATTTAGCATGAACAATGGCTTCCTCCACAACCTCATGAGTGGAGGCCCCTTGCCCTGGTTGCCTTGGCCTATATTCACTAGCTCTTTGTGAGAGCATTGAGGTTAAATGGGATTAGGTATAACTGCATATAATTGGTTAGGAGGAATGGTTGGATACTCAAGTAAGTATGGGCCTGTTTACCTCTTCTTTTATGAAGGAACATCAATAGTCAACAAGTCCAATTTGGTTATATTTTGCAAGTAGGTACTGTTGAAGTCATGGTCATTTGACTTAGAAGACAGTGCTCTGCAATATCATCTTATTACATATATTTTGAATTGCCAAGCTTTTTGTTCTTATCAAACCCCTCTGCTTTGACTTTTATATTATTTTTTCTTGTGGTTTCATAATATATGAGTTAGAAAAAAACTACATTTTTCGTAGGAGCCTTGGCTTATATTTTCAAAACAACCTTAGAGTGAGAGAATACTCATAAATAAGAAAAGGCAGGAAACAAACAAACAAACAAACAAAACCCAAACACATACAGAAATAAGGACTTTTCACATTTTTCAAAAGTAGTTTTAAATTACAGGAGACATTAAAACTCTTGACTCTAATTCCCATGAAACATCTTCCCATCTGTGGCTACCAGATTTCCTTTATTTTGTAGTTTGTATGACCCAGAGAATGATCTACTCTAATCACACTTTTGGCTTTGAAGGAATGGAATTAGAGGACAGAATCAGCAGACCCAGAGCAAAATGTCATCAAGTTAATATTTACATCCGCCAGCAAAAACCAGCTATCAGGTACTGCCTGAAGATTTTTTCTTTGATCTATCCTGTTGGTTCATCCATTAAGTATTTAAATAAATCTTGGTACTCAGGGTATATTACTCTGTGTTATACTCAGTGTATATCACATTACTCTGTGTTACTTTCCTCCTTGCTGTGACAAAATAAAGCATGTCATTAGCTGCTTTAGCATGCATTTTTTTTTTTTTTTTTTTTTTTTTTTTTGAGACAGGGTCTCCCTGTAGCCCCAGCTGACTACATAGACCAGGCTGGCCTTGAACTCACAGAGATCTGCCTGCTTCTGTCTCCTGAGTGCTGGGATTAAAGGTATGGGCCATCAGGCCTGGTCTCTTTCTCTGTTCTTTTGAGCACAATCAATGCCGTTACTCTTGAGCTGTTTAGTTGCTCTCCCTTTTTCTTGTCACAGGGTCAAGTGGCCAGTCTGACCCAGGTCAGGAGCTTTGGAGGACATTCTGAGATAAACATGCTTGAGTCTGAAGTGGGAGGGCCAATCCTATCTCCAGAGCCAGTTTCTCAGTGAACTCAAATAACAACTGACAATTTACCAATATCATGTATATACCAATATCATTTGCTTCTCTGTGAAACTGAAGATAATAAAATGTTACTTTTTGAAGGATTAGAGAAGAGGAAAGGAACCCAGTGTTTTACACTGTACCAGAGACAAGGATAGCAGGCTGGACCCGAAGTCTCTATTCTCCGTAAAACTTGTAGAGTTGGCCGGGCATGGTGGTGCATGCCTTTAATCCTACTTGGGAGGCAGAGGCAGGTGGATCTTTGTGAGTTCAAGGCCAGCCTGGTCTACAGAGTGAGTTCCAGGACAGCTGGGCCTACAGGAAGACCCTGACTTGAAAAGACAAAAAAAAAAAAAAACTTATATAGAGTTGTTCAAATGAATCTTATCTGCTTGGTTGCATGTTGGAAACAGGGTATAAAAAAAGACAGAAAGTCATTTTTCTTTAGAGTATTTTCAGAGACAGAACATTTGATTTTGAAGGATCATCCACTGTTTTTAAATTTTACATATTCATGGTAAAGCAGGATCAAGGTGACAGATGCATTTGCCATTACCAGTGAGATTGGGGTGTCAAACTGCTGGGAAGCTTATACCCTTAATCAGTTAGCAGACAACCTGAAAAACTCAACAAGCATCTTTTACCTTGTTAGAAAAAGATTAGACTCTTTTGTTTTGAATTTGGAGATGTTTGTTCTGCCTAGTAGATGTTAGTTCTGAGGAGGCGGCTGTGGTTGACTTGAGAGGAACTTTCACATGAGATGGAGGAGAAAAGATAGAGAAGTCCTAGGTTGTGTTGCCCTGTCCTTCCTGGGTTCAGGCTTGTTCCAGTTGTCCACGAGGCAGGCCAGTGTGGAATCTGCTTTTGTCCCCTCTCAGAGGTTACCAGTCTGATATCCAGTGCCCAGCTCTGACTCCTGACGGTGCCAATCGTTACCAAATTCCTCTGTGAGGATCAGTTCTCAGAGTGGGATGATTCTCACTCACTTACCTATGCCTCGGGGGTCCTGGTCCCTGACTCTTCTACTTGTTTCCCAGACGTTTTTGATGGCTCAATTTATGAATGAATTCCCCTTTAACCTTATTTATAAACTGACAGGTCAGGTTGGGAAGTTCCTGTAGAACTTTTCCTTTTCAGGGTGATATAAACTAAATTCACCTTTCCTCTCATCCAGAGAGGGGCAGCTCAGAGCATCTCAAGCAACAGAGCCTAAACAAGTGATTAGTTAATAAGAAAGTGCTGGACTCCTGGTCAGACATGAATTTCGGAAATTCCCAATTAGCCAAGGGAAAGAGAAGTTGTGTAATGCTCAAGGTGAAGCAAAAAGAGTAGAATTTCCTCTAATTTTGTGTCTTAATCTTAATCTAGATGGAAGCATACAGGAGAGACTATTATGATGATTATTTTTTTCATTTAAAGAGGCCTATGAGGCTGTCTGAATTAGAAACTAAGTCACATTATATATATTTAATTATTATTTAATTTAATTAATTAATTAATTAATTTATTTATTTTGAGACAGGATCTTCCTGTAGCCCCAGCTGGCCTGGAACTCACTCTGTAGACCAGGCTGGCCTTGAACTCATAGAGATCTGCCTGCCTTTGCCTCCCAAGTGCTAGGATTAAAAGTGTGCACCACCATACCCAGCTTAAAGATGTTCTTAGCCACCATGTGGGTGCTAGGAATTGAACCAGGTCCTCTGCAAGAGTAGTCGGTGCTTTTAACAGCTGAGCCATCTCTCCAGCCCCACTAAGTCACATTATAATTTACTGTACATAATCTTGGATGAAGTAATTGTAGCCTAAAGAATAAGGAACACAGAAAGTAACAGTACCTAACAGAATGTGGAAAAAGAATATCAGAATGCTCAAAGGAGTCTGGAGGATAGAGATGACCCTGTTTGCCTCTGGATATTGTAGCTGCCCTATCTTGGATCGGGGTTGGTATGCAGAAAGCAGTCTCCAAATTTGGCCCTGAGCTGATGCAGATTCACATGAGATTCCTAGATTTAGTATCTCAAAATGTTAGCTCCCTTTGGTAAGCTGGATAGTGTTAGAGGAACATGGCTGGGAAAACTCTTAGCTTTCTTCAGCAGAATCCAGAATAAAACACCATGGAGGTCTCACATGACTTCCTTAGTCTGACATAAAAATGCAGACGACTTTATGACAAGGTAATAGAGCCTTTGTTGGATTTCTTCTGAGACTGTCCTTTCTATGATTGCATTAAGAATCCAGGAAGGGGGCTGGAGAGATGGCCTAGCGGTTAAGAGCGCCGACCGCTCTTACAGAGGACCCGGGTTCGATCCCCAGCACCCACATGGCGGCCGAGAACCGTCTAAAACTCCAATTCCAGGAGAACTCCAGTTCCAGGGGAATCCGAGACCCTCTTCTGACCTCCGCGGCGTTGCACGACACGGGTGCACAGACTTGCACGCAGACAGTACATTCATACACATACAATAAATAAATAAAATTAATAAAAAAAAAAAAAAAAAAAAGAATCCAGGAAGGGGAAAACAACAAAGAGGATTAGAACATTGACTGACTGCCTGTGGTGCAGGGAATTCCTGGAGTGCAGTGATTCCCTAAGGGCTCAGTGTACTGGGAGGTTTATGGGGGTTGCCATTTTGATGATATCACTAACCAAAGGGGCAACCAAGTCACATGGGTATCCCCATATTGATGGTGTCATTAGCCAAGATGGAAGCCAGACCACATGGTTGCCTCCATCTTGATGAGGTTACCAGCCAAGATGGCAATAAAGCTACGGGGTTAGTGTTAGTTATTGTTGTAGTTGTTGTTTAGTCTGTGGTGAGCTCAGCTCCATGATAGGATGAATCCATTCCCCATCAGGGCAGGAGTGCCTGTGGGATTCACCAATCTCATACATTAAATGTGGACAGCTGTCCCCTTTTTTAAAAAAAGCATCCAGTTCGCTTTAGACAGATAAAGCAGGAGAAATGAGCCTCAGGTATATAGGCCCAAAATAGCAAAGTAAAGAAACAGAGGAAAGAACGCCATGGTCTCAATCTGAGGAAGGAGAGTTCATGTTTACAGACAATTGTAACTGTGCATGCTAAGTGATTCCATCTGGACGCATATGTCCCATCTGAGCCTGATCTGTGACTCTCCATGTTGGCTGGAATTTAATTTCCTTTAAAAAAAAAGCAACTTGTTAAAAACAGTTAACCTTGATTTAAATCTTGACAGTCTTGTGTTTGGTTTCATTTAGTTAGAAGAGCAATTTCCCACTGTTAGCACCCACCATTATGACCTGGGGTCCTAAGCCCCTTATCTGTTCCTTTCCCTTTCCCCAAATTTAATCCAAAGACTCCCATGTTTCCCGAGGGAAGTCTAGAGGGAGAATCCTGTGCTCAGGTAGAGAAAACAGTGTTGCACCTTACACTTTTGGATGCAGACTGTGTCTTTTAAATAGTTGAGCTCAAAGGGTTAAAAGCCAAGGAAGTGGACTTTGGGCATGCCACCCTTCCCCAAGGTCTCCCTGGTCCTTTTGTGCCAGAGCAGCAGGAGAGGCAGCTAGTTTTGTCTCCTTCAAACTAACGCCATCAGAGAGTGGCAGTCAAACAGACTGTTATTTAAAGATAAAGAATCACATCTATACACATAAAGAATCACATACATAAGCACATTCACACAGAAAGACGAAGTGGAGAGAGGACCTGAGCAAAATCACCGTCCCTGGGGAGAATCTGGGTTTTAAGGGTTTCAGTATTTTTCCCTCCACTAAAATTTTGGGTTGGCCAACTTAAAGAAGTGGGTGCTGATGGCTCCAAGTGATGAGGTGCCCAGGTGTGCGGGACTCCAAGCAGGTCAGGGGCCCTGTTAGAATTTACGATAAGGCCTTCCTCGGAGACCAAGACCAAGAAAAGGCAGGAAGTATGTCATCTTCTTTACTTCACAGTGGCCCTGTCAGGGTAATCTGCAACAGATCTTATTTTATTGTGTATATGTGTTATGTATGTGGGCATACTCGAATGTGTGTGGAAGTCAGAGAACAACAACTCTCTGGGTCAATTCTCTCCTTTTACCATGTGGGGCTTGGATATCAAATCCAGTTTATCAGGCTTGATGACCCACTGAGGCGTCTCACCAGCCGTCCATTTATAAAAAATAAATTTTTTTGGTGATTTTGAGACAAGGTTTCCCTGTAGCCCCAGCTGGCCTGGAACTCACTATGTAGCCCAGGCTGGCCTTGAACTCACAGAGATCCGCCTGCCTCTGCCTCTGCCTCCTGAGTGCGGGGATTAAAGGGTTGAGTCACCAGGCCTAGCAGAATATATTATATTATATTTATAATATATATATAATATAATATATATATATATATAATAATTTATTTTTATTATTTTTATTGTATGAGTGTACTGTCTGCATGTAGGTTGGTGCACTCCCGTGCAGAGCACTGCTCGGAGGTCAAGAAGTGGGGTTGCTGGGATTCCCTGGAACTGGATAAAGACGAGTTCTTATGGCCGTGTGGGTGCTGGTAATCAAACCCAGGTCCTCTGCAAGACAGAGTCTGGTGCTCTTAACCTCTGAGTTCCATCTCTCCAGCCCCATTTTTTTTTCAGCCCCATATTTTTATTATTTTACTTATTTATTTTGAGTCAGGCTGACTTTTCAATTCACCACGAGGAAGAGGAGGCCCTTGAACTTCTGATTCTCCTGCCTACGCCCCCAGAATGTAGGGGCTTATGCGTGCTGGGGATCAAACCCAGGGCTTCCTGCATACTAGGTCGGAACTCTATCAACTGAACTACACCCCTATGCTTCTTCATTATAGACCCCAGGACTCCAGGAGGTCCAATAACAGCTGTCCTTGGAACTCCTGGATATGTTGAGACTCATTTTCCCGGAGTCTCATTACAAGTGTCTCAATTTTTGGGCTGGAGAGATGGCCTAGCGGTTAAGAAGCCGACCGGCTTCTTACAGACGACCACGGGTTCAATCCCCAGCTCTCCACATGGCGGCCGAAAACATCTGAAACTCCAATTCCAGGGAGAACTCCCAGTTTCCAGGGGAATCTGACACCTCTTCTAGACCCTCCGCGGCATTGCACGACACGGGTGCACAGACCTGCACGCAGACAGTACATTCATACCATATCGAAAATAAAAAAAAAAAAAACAAGTGTCTCAATTCTCAGCTTCTTTCCAGGGTTGGATGGGTTGGTTAACATTCTCAAGTTAGGACTGGATCCTGGCTTCCCCAGCTTTTCCAGCAAGTTCCAGAAAGATTAGGAACCTCGGGGAAATAGATGAAGGCACTTTAGCTTATCTTTCTGATTTCCCAAAGCACACCGACAGCACAGCATTCTTCTCCATTCCCCCACCCCACCTTCTTCTGTTCAGCTGCGATGCATAGTAGTGGACGTTCCCTCTCGCCCATCCTGCTGGACTCTGTGACTACGCTTCTGGTTTACTCCATTGCACCCCGGAGACCTGGCCAGGGAAGTTTTGGGGAGTACGTGCGGCCATCCACTTAGAGCCGGTGAGCCCAGCCAAGACCCCAGAATAGGGACCGGTCCGATTCGGTGGCTGGCTGGCCACCAAAACTAGGGAAGAACGTGTGGGAAACGCCTGTCCGGCCTGGCGGCAAGGACGCCCGGCTCCAGGGCGGAGCGCCGCGAGCGAGCTCCGAATGCCATTGGCCGAGGGGAGCAGCCGGCCAGCCATTGCCCGCTTTCATTGGCTGGAGGGATGGAGGCCCCGCCCGCACCCTGCTCCAGGGTCTACCTTCCCTGTCCCGGAGCACAGCTTTCTGAGAGCTCCCGCACCGGGCAGCATGAGCCGCCACCTGGACGCGGCGCGGAGCTTCCTGGAGCAGCTGGAGGCCCGGGGCCGCCGGGAGGGGGCCATCCTCGCCGGCGAGTTCAGCGTGAGTGACACCCAAGTGCCAAGAGCGTCCACGCGCTCGAGCTAGCAGCCCGGACGGTCCCCACGGCTGTCCAGCTGTGCAGCGGGAAAGCTCTGCCTTTCCCTCTCGGTGTCCGGGGCTGTCTCTCCGCCTGCAGCTCTGGTTTTCCACTCCCAGCACCTCTGTCGTACTCGCACGCTGTCAGTCTTCACTTTCTGCCTGTAGGTTCCTAGAAGGTGATGCCCACCGCTGGCTGGGAGTCCCCGACACCCTCACACGCTCCCAGAACAACCCCTCTCCCGGGCAGGGCGGTGCCACGCAGCAGGGGTGGGGGGTGGCGCACCTGGCACCTGAGCTGGACTCCAGTTCCCCGCCCAGGTCACTCCCGGGTCACCTTGTAATCCCAGGGAGGAAGTGGCATGGAGCTGCACAAAGAGGAACCGGGAGTTTTTGCCACCGCACTGGAGTTGCCTGGTTTTGAATCTATGGCCTGGGTCTTTCAGAACTGTGGCTGGGGTCTGTGTGTTGCTGGGGGTGCGGGTGGGGGGGGGAGATGGCCCCTCTGACTCCAGTTTCTCTTATTTTGAAAAGTGGGTATTAATAGCCAAATGGGCTTGAGAATTAGAAGGTTTGGGCAGAACCCACATGGTGGGTGCTCACTTCACAACTGCCTTTAACACGTCTTACAGAAATTCTAACCGTGCTGGGCTGGTGGCCCCCACACAGTGACCACTGACAGGTGTTTATTATCAGTACAGTTATGAATACCTGGGCTGGTGGCCCACGCCTTTAATCCCAGCATTCGGGATACTGATCTCTGAGTTCAAGAGCAGCCTGGTCTACATAGTGAGTTCCATCCAGGCCAGCTGGGGCTAAAGAGAGACCCTGTCTCAAAAAGGCCAGAAAAAAAAAAAAAATAAAACAACAAAACAAAACAACCAAAATTCTAAACGTTAGAGCAGACAGGCTCTATGGGAGGAAAGACGACAACAAGAACCAGAATTATTTAATAAGTTCACGAGCATACATAACATACATATGTTAACTGTTGTAATATTTGAGAAACCCTTAAGTATGATTCGTATAAACATACACATGGTGTATCTTTTGGGTTGGTGAAGTAACAGTTCTGAGGGCTCTGCGCCAAAGGCTGGGTGGTGAGGGCACTCCAGGGCCCTGATTTCCCATCTGTAACTGAAATACAGTGACACCCACTGTAAGAAGATGTCCTTGGGGACTTATATGACCTGATTGACATAAGTAAAGCACTTTAAAGACTCACAGTGGCCACTTATAGGTGTTTATTATCATTACAATTCTGAATACCTGGTAATGAGGGCTATAATCTACTAATTATAATAATTACCAGTGATAAAGTATAGCATCTTCTTAGATATCATACATTGTAATTTATATATGACATATTGTCATGTTATATCTTTTATAAATTATACATTAAAAATTTTTTGTGTATGATGCATACATTGCCCCACAGAGGCCAGAAGAGGGTGTTGGATCCCCTGGAATTGAAGTTACAGATGGTTGTTAGTCGCCATGCGGGTGCTGGAAATTGAACCCAGGTCTTCTGGAAGAATAGCAAGTGTTCTTAACTGCTGAGCCATCTCTCCAGTTCCACATTTAAAAATTTTAAAAAGGAGTTATTTTATTTTCGTGTCAGTGTCATAACCACAGGTGGTTGTGAACTGCTCAGTTAGAGTGCTTCAGAACTGATCTCTCTGGCTCCAGTTTTATTTGTGTGTGTGTGTGTGTGTGTGTGTGTGTGTGTGTGTGTGTGGTGCATGCTTGTCACAAGGCCCATATGGAAGTCAGAGGACAACTTTCTGGAGTTGGTTCTCTTTCCTTATAGTGTGGGATCTAGAGTCTGAACTCAGATTATCAGGCTTATACAACAAGTGCTTTTACCTGCTGTCTTGTAGGCCCAGACAATACATATTGATTACCATTATTGTTAAGTATAACATGGACTGAGTGTGCAGGCTTGAGATGTGTGGGATCAGTGTTCATTGGGATACCTCCTGCTGAGACTTTGGCAGGTTCAACCTCTTCCTAAATCGACTTTCACCTGCACAATGAGGATGGTGGAGAACAGCGAGTGCACTTAGTAGGATGACTGAATGCCCTTAGGACTCGGCCAGGCTCTGTGAGGCTGTCAGTGCATACTATTACACAGGCTCTATGCTGATGGTCCTACCCTCATCTACCCTGGCCATAAGCTCTTCGTTTCAGTGTCCTGAGACTCTGACCTGGCTTATTTTTCCTCTCTCTTTGCCTTCTTTGTTCTGTTGTGCCTTCAACCAGGATATTAAGGCCCGTTCAGTGGCCTGGAAAACCGAGGGTGTGTGCTCTACCAAGGCCGGCAGTCTGCTTGGGAACTTGAAGAAGAACCGCTACAAAGACGTGGTGCCATGTAAGTCAGTGGGCTTCCTCAGGCAGTCGGTGCCACTTGCCAACCCCTGGGTGGCAGTGCTTACTCTCTGTACTGGGAGTACACCCAGAGCACTCCCCAAGGCACCCTGCCCCCCAAAGACTTGTGGGGGCTACATGACTCCCTGCAGCCAACAAGGGGCAAGTTTCTGCTGCTGTTCTATCACCTTGATGGCCTTCACCTGGGCAGCTGTCAAAAACTTGGCACCCTCCACGTTTCTCACCTGCTGGCAGATGATCAGACTCGAGTTATCCTCTCCCTGCTCAAGGAAGAGGGACACGGAGACTACATCAATGCCAACTTCATCCGGGTCAGGCTGGTGGTCTAGGGAGAGGGAAGAGGAGCCTGGGGTGGGGGAAAGGGGGGCACAAGAATCTCATTAGTGATGGCCTTTCCCAGGGAACAGATGGAAGCCAGGCGTACATTGCCACACAAGGACCCATGCCTCACACGCTGTTGGACTTCTGGCGCCTGGTGTGGGAGTTTGGGGTCAAGGTCAGCTTTGAGGGACAGGGAGAGGGGCATGGTTCTGAGTGTCCCGGCTCCTGTTTCTCCTAATCCACATGGCCCTCCTCTTCCTTGCCCCTCCTCTAGGTGATCCTGATGGCCTGTCAAGAGACAGAGAACGGCAGGGTATGTGTCCTTAGCACCCCAGAATGCAAGAAAGGCTTGTGCAGGGAACAGGGAGGAGGAGTCTTGCCAGCTCCTTCCTGTTCTGAAGGCCATGGGGGCTGCTCATCAGCTGACTGCCCCTAGCTCCGGGAAAATCACCAGTTCTAATCTGGCCTTGATCCTCTTGCCATGGGCTTCACTCCTCTGTACAGGCAGCTTTTCCGGCGTTAGGCTTTCCACCTGCACACCATGGAGCTAAGGCCTGGTAACAGTTTTCACCTTGGTGTTTCTCAATCCCTCACCCACCCCACCCCTTCAAACTCTACCTATGCTGGTGTTTGCTATTCCTCAGATGCATCAGGGAGGGCTCTCAGGGCCTGTGCCTCACCAACGTCTGCCTGGGACCTTGTGTTGCTCATTCTGCCTCCTTCCCCAGGCCTGCACTTCCTTGACTACATCTTCCTGGACCTTCACTTGGCTGACTTCACACTATAGACACTCCCATCCTCTTTCCTTGTCTTCCTGTTCCATTTTCCTTCATAATTCTTAACCTCCAACACAGTAGATCATTCAAAATGTGAAATACATTCCACAATACTATTACACTCAACAAGCTATTTTGAGACAGGGTTTCCCTATAGCCCCAGCTGGCCTGGAACTCACTGTGTAGGCCAGACTGGCCTCCAACTCACAGATATCCACCTGCCTCTGCCTCCCAAGTGCTGGGATTAAAGGCACAACAACCAGCTTCAAATGCATTTTTAAAGTATTTTATTTATTATTTTTATTTTATGTGAATAAGTGTATTGCTAAGTGCATCTGTGTTGTGCAATTCCCATGGAGGCCAGAAGAGGGCGTTGGATTCCCCTGGAACTGGAGTTATGGATGGTTGTTTGCCACCATGTGGGGGCTGGGAACTGAATCCAGATCCTTTGCTCTTAACCACTGAGCCCCCTCAAAATGTATTTTAAAAAGCAGTTTTATTGGGACACAGTTCACCTATTTAGCTGGGCATGGCATCTCTCTTCTGTATTCCCAGGTACTGGGGAGGTTAAAGTGTGAGATCAAAAGTTCAAGGCCTGGGCAACTTAGGGAGACCATCTCAGTAACAGAAGCAAAAGAAATGTTGGAAAATTTTCATTATCCCGTTAGCAGTCAGTTCCCATTTTTAGAGTCCTAGGAAACCGCTAATCTGCTTTGGTCTCTATACATTTGCCTTCTCTAGAATTTCACATAAAATGGAACTGTGTAAAACATGACGGTTTCTTTCTCTTAGTCTTTATGGTTCTTCATGGATCAATAGTCTATGCCTTTTTATTGCTGAGTAATAGCCCTTTGAATGCATCTACTGTACTTTACTTCTCCATTCAGCAATTTATAGGATTTGGGTTGTTTCCACATTTTGGCTACAATGAATCATATACACTGCTATGAACATTCATATCCAAGTCTTTGTGTGAACACTCACTTTCATTTCTCTGAGTATGCATCAGGTGGAATTGCTGGGTCACAGGGGAACTGTATCCTCAACATTTTGAGGAAGTGACAAGCTGTTTTCCGGAACAGCTACGCTGCTTACATTCCCATCAACAATGCATGAGAACTTTAATTTCCTTACATCTTCACCAACATTTGTTATTCTATTTTTTTTAAATTTTCAGTGTGTGTGTGTGTGTGTGTGTGTGTGTGTGTGTGTGTGTACACACACACAAGTTTGCCATGGAATGGGGCTGAAGGTCAGAGGACAACCTTCAAGAGTTAGTTCTTTCTATCTGTGGGTTCCGTGGATTGAACTCAAATCATCAGGCTTGGCAATAGCCCTTTTACCTGAAGAACCATGTGGCCAGCCCCCATCCATTCTTACTTATTCATTCGTTCATTCATTCATTCATCCATCTTTGATTAGGTCATGTACTTTCATTTGATTTTATTTTTTGGGGAGACAAGGTCTCCCTATGGCCCCAGCTGGCCTGGAACTCACTCTACAGATCAGGCTGGCCTTGAACTCAGCAAGATCTGCCTGCCTCTGCCAGTCGGCACTCTTAACCGTGGAGCCATCTCTCCAGGCCCCTTTCACTGGATCTTTTCGATACGTGTCAACAGGAAGGTCATTTGCTGAGGGTGCAGTTCTGGGACACTGTACACTGTACCCATTAAACAACAGCTAAAACCTTCCCCCAGATCACCTGGCGGCATCTGTCTCTGTTAATTGCCTATTCTAGCTGTGTCATGTAAATGGAATTGTAAAACACTTGTCCTTTTGTTTCTGGTTTCTTTTCCTGGAGCTTAATGTTTTCCAGGTTTGCTCATGTCGTGCATGTTGGGATTTCATCATTTTGAATTAAAAACAATTTTTTAAAAAATTTTATTTATTTCTGTATGTGTATGAATGTACTGTCTGCATGTAGGTTGTGCACCCATGTCGTGATGCCGCGGAGGTCAGAAGAGGGCGTCGGATTCCCCTGGAACTGGAGTTCTCCTGGAATTGGAGTTTCAGACGGTTCTCAGCCACCATGTGGGTGCTGGGGATCGAACCTGGGTCCTCTGTAAGAGTGGTCGGCGCTCTTAACCACTAGGCCATCTCTCCAGCCCAGGATTTCATCATTTTGAAGACTTACTCATTGCTATGTGTCACATTTTGTTTACTTATTCATCTGTGGATGGTCACATGGGTTGCTTCTACCTTTTAGACTACTGTGGATAATGTTGCTTACACAAACTCTAGTAAATAGGTATCTATTTGAGTCTGCTCCTAAGAATGTTGTGTGAGTGTATGTGTGGATGTTGATATGTATGCGTGTGTGCTCCTGTGTGCATGTGTGGAGTCCAAAAGACGGAGTCAGGTGTCCTCCTCTGAGACTTTTACTGCTTTAACATTTTTTAATTTATTATTTTAAAATTTTGTGTGTTTGAATGTTTTGCCTGCATGCATGTAAGTACACCCATGTCATGCAATGCTGGTGGAGTCCAGTATTGAATCACCTGGAACTGGAGTTACAGATGGTTGCTAGCAGCCATGTCAGTGCTGGGAACCAAACCTGAATCCTTTGCCAGAGCTCTTAACCACTGAGGCATCTTTCCAGCCCCTTATTCCTTCTTTTTATGTACTCTCGGCTATTCAGGGAACTCAACATGCAGATCACGTTGGGGTAGAAGGCATGTGCCACCACACCTGGCATTTGTTCTGCTAGGCTGGAAGCCGGAAAGCTCTAGGGATCCTCCTGTTTCTGCCGACCTCAGGGCTGGCATTACAGGTGTACATGGGATGCCTGATTAACTATGTGGGTGCAGGGATCCAAACTCTAGCCACAAGTCTCTTTTCAGGTATTTGAATATGCACCTACGGTAGAAATGTGTTTAAACCTTTTATTTGTGTTCCACAGTGGTTGTGTTTTTGTATTCCCATCGGCTAGGCCCTGCAGCTCCACCACACATGCCATTTGTGTGTGTGGGGGGGGGGAGTGCATGCCCATGCATAGGCCAGAGGGGGGTGTCAGGTGTCCTGCTCTGTCACTCTCCCCCTTAGTCCCTTGAGATAATCTTTTCTTGAACCTAGAGCTAAGCTGACTGTCAGAAAACCCCAGAGACCCGTGTCTCTGCCCCTTACAGTGCTGGGTAACAGGGATTTGAACTCATCTCCTCATGCTTGTGTAGCAAATGCTCTTACCCATGGAGCCATTTCCCCAGCAGAACAGTTGCTATTTTATACTTTCCATTCATTAAGAAAACTACTCATGGGGCTGGAGAAATGGCTCCTTGGTTAGTTCAGTTCCTAGCACCAACATCAGGCAGGTAGCAACCACCTGTAACTCTAGCTCCAGGGAATCTTATACCTCTGCAGGCACCTGAACTCATGAGCATGCATATACACACACCACACACACACACACACACGCACACCACACACCACACACCACACACACACACACACACGCGCGCGCGGGGTTGGTGGGGTGGAGAGAATTTGAAACAATAAAACAATAAAACGAATATTAAAAAGGAAGCAGTCCTCCTGGCTTTGGCTTCCCTGTGCTTGTTTCCCGCTGTGTGTCTTCTCTGGGCAAGCATCCATTCACATGTCGTTTCATCCAGTTATTTGCTTTGTTATTGAGTTGTAAGAGTTCTGGACACAAGTACCTAGAAACACATGGTTGTCAAGTATCTTTTCCATTTTGTGGGTTGTCATTTACTTTTCTTTTTTAAAATTCTCTATTTTAAATTTATTTTTTTTTTATGTGTATGAATGTACTGTCTGCATGTAGGTCTGTGCACCCGTGTT
Source organism: Rhizomys pruinosus (assembly GCA_009823505.1). NCBI lineage: Eukaryota > Metazoa > Chordata > Mammalia > Rodentia > Spalacidae > Rhizomys > Rhizomys pruinosus. Next base: position 114,394 of record VZQC01014773.1, on the reverse strand, counting down.
GTGCAATTCCATGGAGGTCAGAAGAGGGCGTCGGATTCCCCTGGAACTGGAGTCAAAGACAGTTCTCAGCTGCCATGTGGGTGCTGGGGATCGAACCCAGGACCTCTGCAAGAGCAATCGGTGCTTTTAACTGCTAGGCCATCTCTCCAGCCCTCTATTTTAAATTTAAAAATTTATTTTGACACAGGGTCTCCTTGTAGTCCCGGCTGGCCTGGAACTCATTCTGAAGGCCAGGCTGGCCTTGAACTCATACAGATCTGCCTGCCTCTGCCTCCAGAGTGGGTGCTGACATTAAAGGCATGTGCTGCCATGCCACTATTTCTTAACAGTGACCTTTGAGGCCTAAATTTTTATGTATTTAATCTGTCATTTTCTTTGTTCTTTGTATTTTCTGCTAAATGTTTCCTAGTATTGTCTCTTACATTTAGGTCCCTAGTTATTTTGAACCATATATCCATGCACATAATGATAATAAATAAAAAAAAATGTTTGATCTTTTTTTGAGACAGAGTCTCCCTGTAGCTCCAGCTGGTCCAGAACTCCCTATGTAGATCAGGCTGGCCTTGAACTCACAGAGATCTGCCTGCCTCTGCCTCCCGAATACTGGGATCAAAGGTGTGCGCCACCACACCTGGCCAATAAGTTAAAAAAAATTTAATGTCTACTGAGATTTTCACAGGGACTCTCTCTCATTTGTAGGTATATTTAGCATGTACTACAATGTTAACAATATTGTCTTCTAGTCTGTGAACACAAGACAGATTTACCTTTTCTTTCAGCAAATGCCTTGTAGAGGTTAAAGTGTTTTCACTCGTAGGGTGTGGTAGCATGTACTTTTAATCCCAACACTCAGGAGGCAGAGGTAGAGGCAGAGGCAGAGGCAGTGGATTTCTGACTTCCAGGCCAGCAGGGCCTGCATAGTGAAACTGTCTCAAAAAAAAAATTACACCTCTGAAAACTTATTTCATGTTTTTTATATTTCTTGATATTATTGTAAATAGGCTTATTTAAATTTATTACTTTCTTATACACTGAATAGTTTATACTGCATAATGATACAAAATTGATATTCTTCAGGCATGGTGGCACACACACACACACACGCACACATTCCTAGCACTCAGGAGGAAGAGGCATGTGGATCTCTGTGGGTTCAAGGCCAGCTTGGCCTAAAGAGTGAGCTCCAGGCCAGCTGGGGCTACAGGGAGACCCTTCCCCCAAAATCAAAAAAACAAGAACTGAAACAAAATTGATATTCCTATATTGAACTTTCCTGCAGTCTTTCTGGACTTACTAGCTTTATGGGGTATAAATTCTTTAGGAGTTTCTCAATCATCTATAAATCAATTTGTTTCCTCCTTTCCATCCTGGGCACTCACCTTCCCAGCCTCCCTCCCCTTCCTTTCAACTTCCCTAACCCTCCATTTCTTGTTTTCCTGTTGTGCCGGCCACAATCTAGAATTAAGCTGGACTTGAAGTAGAAGTTCCCTCTTGCTTCTGTGCTTCAACATTTCACCACTAGGGGCGTATGGATACTGTTTACCATGTTGAAGAATTGTTTTTTCTTTTTTTAATTATTATTTATTTAAATATATATTTTTTTAATTTTTTAAATTTATTTCTGTATGTTTATGAATGTACTGTGTGCATGCAGGTTTGTGCACCTGTGTCATGCAATGCCGAGGAGGTCAGAAGAGGGTGTCGGATTCCCCTGGAACTGGAGTTCTCCTGGAATTGGAGTTACAGACGGTTCTCAGCCGCCATGTGGGTGCTGGGGATCGAACCCGGGTCCCCTGCAAGAGCAGTCGGCGCTCTTAACCGCTAAGCTATCTCTCCAGCCCCTGAAGAATTGTTTTTAATCCTAATTCTTTTCATGCTTTTTCATGCTCTTACCTCGAAACAGTGTTGGTGTTAGTACCGTCGAAACAGTGTTGGTGTTTGTCAGGCCTCTTTTTTCTCCATCTACTTAGATGATCCTGTGTTTTTGCTTTGTTGTCTGTTCACATGGGATCTGACACAAGTGGGGATCGTTTTTCTCTTTGTGTGTATATGTGTGCATCGGTGTACAGGACAACCTCAGTGTTGGTCCTCACCTTCCACCTTGTTTGTAGTGGGGTCTCTTGCCATTTTACCATCGTGTATGCCAGACTAGCTGGCTTGCAAGCTTCTGGGGATTCCTTCTCTCCTCTTGGTCGGAGTACTGGAATTATTATTTTTTTTAATTATTTTTTTTAAGTTTATTTATTTCTGTATGTGTATGAATGTACTGTCTGCATGCAGGTCTGTGCACCCGTGTTGTGCAGTGCACGCGGAGGTCAGAAGATGGTGTCGGATTCCCCTGGAACTGGAGTTCTCCTGGAATTGGAGTTTCAGACGATTCTTGGCCGCCATGTGGGTGCTGGGGATCGAACCCGGGTCCTCTGTAAGAGTAGTCGGCGCTCTTAACTGCTAGGCCATCTCTCCAGCCTGGAGTGCTGGAATTATAAGCACACACTGCTGTGTAGTGTAGCCTTCCTGGACCCTGGGGATCCAAACTCAGGTCCTCACACTTAAACATCAAGTGCTTTATCCATTGAGTGTTAGTTACCCCAGTCCTGACATGATCCATTTCGAATGATACAAATCTAACATTCCTAGGATTAAAATCCCCCTTGGTCATGGTGTAGAATACTTTGCTAGTATTTTCTTGAGAATTTGAGGGTCTGTGTTCATGAGACACTAGTGGGTAGTTTTCCTTCCTTGTGATGGCAGTCTGGTTTGGGTATCAGGACTGTTCTTGGCTTCAAACCTCATGCTGGGTAATGTTCACTCCGGTTTTTTTTTTTTTTTTTTTTTTAAGTATATAAGATTGTTTAGTAGATATCACTATATTATTTGTTACAGATGGTAAAAATCTGAGAAATGTCTTAATGTAAACACACATGAACCTATTTGTTCTTCATTATTTTCTGTAGATTCAGGTTTCCATTTGGTATCCTTTTGTATGAAGAGTTTTTCCTCATAGGTTTCTTTGCTTTTTTTTTGCTACATTTATTGATTTTATTACAATTATTTAGGGCTTGGCATCACATCATCAGGCTTGGCAGCAAGCACCTTTATCCACTGAGCCATCTTGTCAGCCCAGGTTTCTTTTAAGTTTCAGCAGTTTTAGGCTATCACACTATTGACTTCTGGTTTACAGAGTTTCTCAAAAACTTCTGTCATTTGTGTTGTTGCTTTAAAATTTCTCTTTGTTACTTTTTTTTTTTTTTTGTCTTTTCGAGACAGGGTCTCCCTGTAGCCCCAGCTGCCCTGGAACTCGCTCTGTACACCAGGCTGGCCTTGAACTCACAAAGATCCGCCTGCCTCTGCCTCCCAAGTGCTAGGATTAAAGGCGTGCGCCACCACGCCCGGCCTCTTTGTTACTTTTTAAAAAAATCAGTTAGGTTGTGATTTGCTTCCACATAGATTTCTTTCCATTTTCTCACTGTGGTTCATTGATTTGCCTCAGTCCCTAGTGTCACCAGCTTTGGAGAATTTTGATCCTATAGTTCTTTAATTTCTGTTCTCGGATCTCCTTGGCCTCTGGAATAGGAACCACTTGTGTGGTTCCCCCTCTTCCCCCCTGAAAAACTGATTCAATGTTGCTGTTTCCCCCTAGTCTTCTCTGTTCCCTTTGTTTCTGTTGCTATGTTTTCATGTTCGTAGCTTTTCTTTCATCTTGCTTAATCTACTATTAGCGGATTTCAGGTGTTTTGCTTTCCTCTATAGAAATTCTGTTCAGGGCTGTTTTGTATCCTAGGCTTCATTCTTCATTAGATTCATGCTCCCATCTTGAGTTTATTTATAACTATTTCAAGGTTTTTGCTTCTTTCCTTACCTGTCATTTCTGAGTCTTTCCTCCTGGTTATGAGTCACATTTTATTACATCTTTATTGTCAAGGAAGGAAATTTTTATTGGCTGCTTCATGTTTATTTTATTTTTTGCTTCATGTTTTAAGTGTTGTACAGCTAGGTGTTAAATTGTATTGACTTTCTTTTTTTAAAATTTTATTTTTTATGTGTATGAATGTACTGTCTGCATGTAGGTCTGTGCACCTGTGTCGTGCAATTCCGCGGAGGTCAGAAGAGGGTGTCGGATTCCCCTGGAACTAGAGTTCTGGAATTGGAGTTACAGACGGTTCTCAGCTGTCATGTGGGTGCTGGGGATCGAACCTGGGGTCTCTGCAAGAGCAGTCGGTGCTCTTAATCGCTAGGCCATCTCTCCAGCCCCTGTACTGACTTTCTTTAAAGAGCATTTTGGGTGTTTTACTTTTCTAGGGAGGCAGCTAAGTCTTTTGGACCTCTGATCATTTGGGGCTTTTTGTTCTTCTGACTTCTGTTTGCATAGCTCTTTCCAGGACTTTTCCCTGAAAATTCCGTGTTGGCCTCCCTGAGCCTCCCGGTGGGGTCATGGGGGTTCCTTGCTTCCTGCAGCTAATGACACTTCAAGGCAGTAAGCCAGTTGGCCTACTCAGTGAGCCCACGGTGTATGTGTCAGTGATGGGAAACAGTCGCTTAAGCAGTTAGATATAGCGGTGGGAGGATATCCTGACTGCCTCCCCAGCAGGGCAGAAGGCCCTCCTCCATGGTGTGTGCGTGTGTTCCATGTCATACTCTGTGGCTGGCTTCCATTACAGCCACAGCTGCTGGTGTGTACAGCAGTAATTCTGGGGTGCCTTATCTCTCTATCCTCAGTTCTTCCCTCTCTTCCCTCCCTTCGCAGAAGAAGTGTGAGCGTTACTGGGCCAAGGAGCAGGAGCCACTGAAGACCGGGCCTTTCTGCATCACCTTGGTGAGCTGGGGCAGGGGTGGGAACAGAGGTGGCTTCTGCAGGCCTTGAGTGGTGTGGGAGATCTCAAGGCAGATATGTGGAATAAGAAGCCTTTGGGCTGGGCCTGGGAGGATGATCCATTTCTCCATAGCTCTTCATAGTGTGGGAAACTCAGACTTCACTCTGGAGTTGTCATGCAATTTTTAAAATTCTTAAATTTATTTCATTTTTATTATATTATTTTGTGTGTGCGTGTGTGTGTGTGTGTGTGTGTGTGTGTGTGTGTGTTGCTAGAGCCAGAACCTAGGTCTTTGTACAAGCTTGGTAAGTGTTCTTCCACTGAGCCCCCTTCCTAGACCCTAGCACTTTTATTTTGACTGTGGTCAGTTATCTCTGTAACTTCAATGGACCTGTTGAGGTTTCTGAAGTTTTTATTTCTTTACTGTTTCCAAAGAACTGGAAACAAATAAGTAGTTATTAGCTAACAAATACAAGACTTTTGTTTCAGAACAATAGAGCTCTCTTGTTTCACCGTAAAGGGATTTGTTTGGATTTGTGTAGTAGTTCCTCTGACACATATTTCCTCCATGAAAGCTTTGGGAGATATGGAAACAGAGGAGTTAAAAATTATTATCAGTATAGAAATTTATTTGAATGAAAAATATACAGAAAAATATAATAATTACCTAAAGGGAATATCATCTTGGCTTTGAAACAGTCTAAAGATGCCATTTTTTTGAAGTAAAAAATATGTACTAAGAAGGTATGAGGAAGTAAAAACACTGCTGAGTGTTGGGACTCCTAATAAGAGGGATGCTGAAATAGCCCAAACAGAGCCCAAATTTTAAGGTACAGAGCTATAGGCTCCCTTTGCCTGTCAACCCTGTGGGAAATGAGACTGTAACCTCAGTAATACAAGAATACCATGGGCCAAAGGAGTTTGAAAAACTTTTTAGTATTTGATTTTTTTTGTTTTGTTTTGTTTTAGAAAGCCACAGATTTATTTATTTATTTATTTATTTATTATTTAATTTTTTGGTCTTTTCGAGACAGGGTCTCCCTGTAGTCCCAGCTGTCCTGGAACTCACTCTGTAGAACAGGCTGGACTTGAACTCACAAAGATCTGTCTGCCTCTGCCTCCGAAGTGCTAGGATTAAAAGGGTGCACCACCATACCCAGCTAGCCACAGTTTAATGGAACATACACGAAGCACACAACTCTAAGACATCTAATAAGTATGATCTGATGGTCATGTATCTCATATGCAAAAGTATTGACTGACTCAATTTCATTGCACACCTTTCTCAGGCATCCACATGTGAGCCAGGCCATAGGCTTGGTAATAAGAAAGGAAGTAGATCATTTTTCTCTGGAGAATATTTGACCATCTGGCTCAGAGGACTGTCAAGCCAACAATACAAAGTCCCTTCAAAGATAGTAGGTCCAAGTTCACTAGCTGGGGTGCTTCCCTTTAACCTGCCCCCAACTGGTCTGCCTGCAGGAAAAGAGGCCAGAAGTAATAGATTCTGTGCTGTAGATCAAATACAGGTGCCAATAGGGACAGCTGTGTAAAGCTAGACTGATGCTCTGCAGCTACCAGGAAGGAAGTGACTAAGGCACTGAGTCAGAGATGTTCTGCGCTGTTCACACTGTTCCACACAGGGGGGCTCTTCAGACCTGGTCCCCATGTTGAGCTGAATCACTGACTTCCTCTTCCCACTGTGTCACCGTTGCTTCGTCCCACTGCACTGCAAATGCAGAAATTTCGTATTTCTAGGTAGACCGTTGAAAATGCTTTGCGTTTCTCATTTCTATTTCCAGGCATGTCACTGACTTGCTGAGTCATATTTAGCAAGCTCAGTCTTTTTCCTCTTCATATAAGTGCAATGTCCAAAAAGGCCAGAAGAGGGCATCCGATTCCTTGGGACAGATGGTTGTTCTTGTGGGTACAGGGAATCCAACCTGGGTCTTCTGCAAGAGCAGGAAGTGCTCTTAACCGATGAAGCATCTCTCTAGCCACCTAATTATTATTATTATTATTATTATTATTATTATTATTATTATTATATTTTGGTCTTTTCTGAGTCAGAGTCTCCCTTTAGTATTTGATTTTTGAGCAGTAATGCTTTGCTTTCATCTAGCATGTTAATACACACCTGTAATCCCAGCACAAGTCATGCTAAAGCAGGAGAATCTGTGCGTTAGGGCAGCCTGGGCTCCACAGCAAGATCTGCCTCAAATGGAATAAAACAAGCAAAAAGCTTTGTTCTCTAGAAATGTGTTATTGAAGACCTCTGTCCCCTTTTTCTTTGTTTTCTTCCTCTTCTCACTCAGACAAAGGAGACAACTGTGGTGAATGCAGACATTGTTCTCAGAACCCTTCAAGTCACATTCCAGAAGGTACTGAATGAAAGTGCAAAAGCAGAGGAAAGGGCACTTTCCTGGGAGGAATTGTTTCCTGCTCTGTGAAATAGGCACTGATGGCAGTAATCCTTCTCATTATCTTCAGTTATTATCCAGTGGATTTCTTTTCCTTTGTGGGGCTGGGGATGGAGCCTAGGCCTTGTACATGCTGTACAGATGCTCTTCCCCTGAGCGCCTAGTGGATTTAAAAGGAAGATGCTTGGGACTGTGGTAGGTGCTTGGTAAATGTACTGCTTTTCTGTTCTTTGCTCTCCTTAATCAGGAATCCCGCTCAGTACACCAGCTGCAGTATACATCCTGGCCGGACCACGGGGTTCCTAGCAATCCTGACCACATGCTCACCATGGTGGAGGAGGCCCGCCGCCTCCAAGGATTTGGGCCTGGACCCCTCTGTGTCCACTGCAGGTTTAGAGAATAAGCTTTATGAGGATCTGGTGAGGGCTAAGGAAGGGGTGGAGAAGGGCTGGGAGGAGAGGTCACGGCTTAGAGCCAGTCTTTCCTTTTGAGACACTGGTGGCCTAAAGTTCCGGGTACAATGAACTGGAACTTTTGGCATTTGTTTTGCATAGGCTGCCCATTGGGGAGTAGGCAAATAGATGGTGCTTAACAAATGCAAGTGATTAAATGGGGTTTCCTGTACTGAAGAGGTGGCTCAGTAGGTAAAGTACTTGCCTGGTGAGGACTTGATTCAGATCCCATAACCCGTGGAAAAGCCAGGCCAGGTGGTTTGCACCTGTAACCCTAGTGGTGGGTGGGCAGGCGGGTGTGAGTCTGTGTGGAGGGGATGGGGGTATGGAGAGACAAGTGGATCCCCAGAACTATCCAGTCTAGCCAATTTGCGAGCTAGAGACCCAACCTCAGATAATAACATAGAGAGCCCCACATGCCCATTCATGGGCCCACACAAGGGAACATCTAACAACAACAAAGGGTTTTTCTTTGAAGTTACAATCTGAGAATCCTGCAGTTCAGGAGGTACTGCCAGGGATCTCCCAAGCCCAGCCCCAAATTCTCCATGTAGAATGGGTTGTGGTAGCAAGCTGGGGCACTCAGGAAGCTGAGGTCAGATGATGAAGAGACCAGCCTGGGCTATGGAAAGGGAGGAAGAAAGGAAGATGGGAAAGGGGGATGTGTGTGTTTGTGTGTGTGTGTGGGGGGGGCGGATCGTGATGGAGTTTGCTCTGATTCTTGCTTGTCAGTGCGGGCTGCGGAAGAACAGGTGTCCTGTGCGCTATTGATTACGTGAGGCAGCTGCTGTTGACACAGGTATGACTTGGCTTCTCTATGTGTAGTGTGTCCCACATCCACCTGGTCCTGTTCAAACTTCCCCTCTCTCCATGCCAGACAATCCCATCCAACTTCAGCCTCTTCGACGTGGTCCTTGAGATGCGGATGCAACGGCCCGCGGCGGTGCAGACTGAGGTGTGTGCCAGTTCTGTCTTCCCATTTCCATGGCTGCAGGCGGGGTTCCAGCTCTCCCCCGTCTCCCTTTCTCAATGATAGCTTACCCTTCATCAGGAGCAGTACAAGTTCCTGTACCACACGGTGGCTCAGCTCTTCTCCCGTGCTCTCCAGAAAACCAGCCCGGAATACCAGAACCTCAAGGAGGTAGAGTCTCCTGTTCCACTCTTCCTGCCTTCATCAGGGCTTCCCTCAGGCCGTCCCCTCATAAGTTACCTCCAGAACCCAAGGGGACCTGCATCAGGAGCGGGGCTTCGTGACTCCTTCCCACCTGCTTCCTGCAGAACTGTGCCCCACTCTTCAAGGATGCCTTCGACAGCCAGACTTCTCCAGCCCCTCCGAGCATACCCCGCCCATCAGCTGGGGTTCTCAGGTACTGCTTACATCTCATCTCCTTTCTTCCCTTCCAATTTCTCACTCCTAGCCCTTGAAACCTTAAAGGTCCTTACATTCTGGGTCAGTCTTTCCCTTCTTCGCTCTTTCAGACAGTAATTAGTTTGGCAAGTGTGTGTGTGTGTGTGTGTGTGTGTGTGTGTGTGTGTGTGTGTGTAAGGCACCGCTGGGAGGTCAGAGGACAACTTTGGGTGTGGGTCCTCTCTTTCACGTTGTTTCAAGCAGGGTCTCACTGTACAGGCTAGGCGTGCTGGGGCTCGAGCTTCTGGAGAGTCTCTTTTGTCCCTGCCTCCCTTCTCACTGTGGGATTACTGACACGCACTGGCTTTCATGGGTTCTGGGGATCTGAACCCAGGTACTCTCACACCCCCACTTAAACTGCCAGTCTGGCCCCGTCCCTCCCGTAACCACCTCTGTGGGGATACTAGGGACGCCGAACCTCTGCTCGCTGCCCTCCGGCGGCCCGCCCCTTCCCTCCTTTCCTGCCCTGGGGCCGGGGCTGGCAGGAAGGAAACCCTCAGCCTGGGTTGACTTACTCCCTCCCCCACTCTCCCTGCGATCAGCGCTTTCACTTCCTCCGGTGCTGCCCTTTCTCCTCCGGCAGGAGCATCTCGGTCCCGGGTCCCGCGCCCCCTCCCATGGCGGACACTTACGCGGTGGTGCAGAAGCGCGGCGCTCCCCCAAGCGCAGGGCAGGGGACGCAGGCGCCCAGCAGCGCGGAGACCCCGCTCTACAGCCAGGTGACGCCGCGTGCCCAGCGGCCCGTGGCACCCACAGAGGACGCGCGGAGGACGCAGCCCGGCCGCGGTGAGTCCCGGCCCGCCAGGGTAGTGGGGCTGGGGGAGCTGCATGCACCTGTTCCTCCGTTCCCCACCACTAGGCGCGGGAGGGTCGGGAGGGTCGGAGCTGCCCAGCTAGACTCCACCCCCTGGTCCGGCCTGGCCACGCCCCCATCCCTGCTACTAGGCGTTCTCGCCCCAGGTGCGCTAAACTGGGCCTCTAAGGCAGAAGTTGAGACCTGGCTATGCCTATGGCTCCGCCCCCAGCCCTCAACTTGGGGCTGGGAAGTCTTTGGCCCGCACTTGGTGGCATCCGGGGACCTTTAGCAGGGTGAGAGACCTAACCCAAGGGGGTTCCCCAACCTGCAGTTCCGGCAGATCAGAACCCTCCCGCGCCTGACGCCTACGAGGAAGTAGCAGATAGGGTTCAGACTGGTGGACTAGGTAAGTCTGATAGAGCCTTGGTGAGCTCAGGAGTTTGGGGTTAGGGCTGGGGCCCGGGCTCAGGCTTTCCTTTTGCTATGGACCAGGAGGCTGGGGCGGACTTTGCAAGTTGCTTACCTTATCATGCCTCAGCTTCTGCATGGCACCCTTCTCCAGGCTTCAACCTGCGAATTGGAAGGCCCAAAGGGCCACGGGATCCCCCAGCGGAGTGGAGCCGGGTGTGATTGCTGCGCTTGTTCCCGTCTGTTGCTCCACATGGGTGGCTGGACTTCTGCAGTGCCGTGTATGGGGAACAGGACTGCTGGGGCCTGGATCAAAATAAACATTTCTCAGGGTGGAAAAAAATGAGGTCTTTGCCCCAGTGATAATAGCAGTCAAGTCCGGAGGCGTGGGTAGGTACGTGGGAGATCAGCCTTGAACTGGACACACAGTGTGTATACTCCCAGTAGAAAGAACATCGAAAGTGGGCATTGTACTAGCCTGCCCTAACCCCGCAGAAAAAGATGTAACTTATTGGTAGGCTTTCAGAGACTTCCCCTCATCACATATAGAGAAGTGCATCCTCAGTGTCTGGGCATCCCTTGCCTGGACACTCAGGTGACCATATAGAGAGATGGATGGACCAAGATAGCCAGGCAGACTGACCCCAGACACACAGATAGGGAAACAGAAGGATCGCCAAACCTGGACACTGAGCTGGACCCATAAACAGCCACACCTTGGAGGGATTGTCTATGGCAAGCCAGACCTCAGCCAGAGAGAAGTAAATCAACCAATAGCTTAAAGACAGGTCACAGACAGTCTCCCAAAGTCAAACTCCTCTTGGAGCTAGACAGCCAGATGGATTCCTAGGTGGACAGAATCCCAGACATAACAGCTTCCAGCTGGACAGATACATAGAGATCTTAGTTAGACCTCAACCAAGCCCTGCAGGTAGGGCAGACTGAATGGGACTGCACGAACACCCCATCCGGTCTGCCAAACTCACAACTAGCCAGACAGACCTCCTCTGATATAGAAGTGCCATGTGGGTGACCACACTGATACAGCTCTTGCTGGGCAGACAGCTGACGGGACCACCAGCCAACTGGCCAGGCATACAGATGGACCTTCAGATAAATATCCCAAGTTTGGCAAATGTCCCACTATCCAGACCACTGCCCAGATGGGCAGGCATGGCATATCCTCAGGTAGAGTCACTGCTAACAGATGGGTGGACTCCCAGCTCCTCCCATATAGACAGGGCCCCATCAGATGGGTGAACTTTTGGATGATAAACTACCTTCAGCCAGAGACATACACATCTCCAACTATACAGATGGACACCCAACAAATTAGAACTTGTCTAGACAGACTCGGAAAATAGGAGGACCTGGCCAACAGACTGAATCCCACTGTTCACACAGACACCTGGACAGACAGTCAGCCTTGAACTGGACAGAAAGACATGCACAGGCTGCCATTTGGCAGACATACCTGTAGTTTAATAAGACAGATGGACCAAACCCCAGAGTGACAGACCAGTCCCTAGCTGGGCAAATTAATGAGATATCCTTTACTGGAAAGTGAACCCCAGTTACAATTCCAGCTTGACAAATCCTCAGACAGACTCCTGCCTGGGTAGACATAGAAACAGCTAGAAACACAGCGGCCAACCAGACCCGCAGGTAGACTTCCAAAGAGCTTCAAAGATTCCTGCTGGCCAGAGAAATGGACCACACAGTCAGATAAAGAGTATGCTATGGAGAAAGAGACAGAACTTCATCCTTCCTTGACAAGCAAGAAAGAAGAGTCACTGGTGCTGGAGCGATGGCTCAGCAGTTAAGAGCACTTGCTGCTCTTGCAGAGGACCCAGGTTCAGTTCCCAGCACCCACACTGAATCTAGTACCCATCCTTAATTCCAGTTTCCAGGGAACTGATGCCTCTTTTAGCCTCCAAGGGCACCAGGCATGCATGTGGTGTACTAACATACACACAGGCAAAACATTCATACACATAAACTAAAAATAAAATATTTTTTTAAAGAATCTCTGATGTGATTAGTTTTTATTACTTTGACATTAACTAGAGATACCTGGGAAGGAGTGTCAATTGAATTTCCTCCATCAGATTGGCCTTTGAGCATGTCTGATTGGGGGTTGATGTGGAAGGATCCTGCCAACTGTGGGTGCTGCAATCCCTGGTCAGGTGGGCGTGGGCTGTCTAAGAGGAGTAGCTGAGTAACCCAGGGGAGAGCAAGCCAGTAGGCAGCCTTTCTCAGAGGTCTCTACTTCAGTTCCTGCTCCAGGTTCTTGCTCTGATGGACTGTAACTTAGAAGCAGAAATAAACTTTCATACCCAAGTTACTTTTGGTCATGATATTTATACAGTAACAGGAAGCAAACTAAGACAGCTGCACAAGACAGATAAGAATGAATGTATATACAGTGTTCCAAACCCTGATCCTGCCTATCCCCTGCACCACTCTGCCAAACATATTAGTGTCTATTTGACAGTTGTTCTTCTAGGCAGACTCCTAACTATACCTCCTGACACAGTACCTTCCCCAAGCTGCTGGAAAGGCTGTCCTGAATTCATGATGCACACAGACCTTCAAGGCCTCCTACCAGGACCTTGCTTAGCTAGGTAGGTACACATCCTTTTAAATGATTACTGTGAGAATTCAGTGGAAGTTCAGATGGAAGTTCAGATAAGAGCTCAGCTCAAGAGCCTTATGGTACTCCATGAATGTCACACAATAATCAGCTCTCAAATCCCAGGTTCACAACAGTCCTGAGCAGTTTGTCTTTTGAGTGTTAACAAAAGGAGTATGAAAAATGTCCGTTTTAGTCACTGTGCCTGCTGGCATTAAGTACTGTAAGTTCTCTGTGCCCTGAGTAGCAAGCCATGGGAACCAGAGATTGCAGAGGGAACCTCAGTGGATGTAAGCTCTAAGGTGAAAGTTTGGGGTGACCATGTTAAGGTGTAGGAAAGAGTATCTCAACGTTTCTGTGGAGCAGAGGAAGGTCAGCGTATCATTTTTTTTTTTTTAATTTAAAAAAGTTTTTATTGGGCTGGAGAGATGGCCTAGCGGTTAAGAGCACCGACCGCTCTTACAGAGGACCCGGGTTCGATTCCCAGCACCCACATGGCGGCTGAGAACCGTCTGAGACTCCAATTCCAGGAGAACTCCAGTTCCAGGGGAATCCGAGACCCTCTTCTGACCTCCGCGGCATTGCACGACACGGGTGCACAGACCTGCATGCAGACAGTACATTCATACACATACAGAAATAAAAAAAATTTAAAAAAAAAAAAACCTGTGACTAGAACTAACTTTGTAGGAAAGGGTTTATTTGGCTTACAGCTCTTAGTTCATTATCAAGGGAAGCTAAGGCAAGAACTCAGGGCAGGAACCTGGAGGTAGGAGCTGAAACAAGACCATGCTTGCTGGTACTCCTATGGTCTGTGCTTAACCTGCTTTCTTTCTTTCTTTTTTTTTTGGTCTTTTCTAGACAGGGTCTCCCTGTAGGCCCAGCTGTCCTGGAACTCACTCTGTAGCCCAGGCTGGCCTTGAACTCACAAAGTTCCACCTGTTTCTGCCTCCGGAGTGCTAGGATTAAAGTCATGTGCCACCACGCCTGGCAGAAGCCTGCTTTCTTATACAACCTAGGACCACCTGCCAGGAGGTAGCACTAACCACAGTGAGCTGGGCCCTCTCACATCACCCAGCAATCAAGAAAATCCCTCACAGATATGCCCACAGGACAGTTCCATAGAGGAAATTCCCCAGTTGAGGTTCCCTGTTCCCAGATATGTCAAAATGACAACTGAAGCTATCCAGCACACACATGATAATCACAGACATGGCTCATGTGTGCTCCCCAGACTCATTTCACTGGATAATGCTTATCTTGCTTCATACCCTTGTAGCTTCCTTTTGTTCCCTTTATTGCTCATTCATGAGGTACTACCAACATGCCCGGGCATGCATACACACACACACACACACACACACACACACACACACACAC
>VZQC01014773.1:86031-99861 GCA_009823505.1 Rhizomys pruinosus | reverse complement strand
CTCCTGGAATTGGAGTTTCAGACGGTTCTCAGCCGCCATGTGGGTGCTGGGGATCGAACCCGGGTCCTCTGTAAGAGCGGTCGGTGCTCTTAACCGCTAGGCCACCTCTCCAGCCCAGAGCTGCTTCTTAAAGTTGGTTCTGTCACTGTTTCAATATCCCAGGTGAAAATGAGACCCAAACCATACAGTTTTAAGAATATATTTACAAGCTGGGTGTGGTGGCGCACACCTTTAATCCTAGCACTTGGGAGGCAGAGGCAGGCGGATCTTTGTGAGTTCAAGGCCAGCCTGCTCTACAGAGTGAGTTCCAGGACAGCTGGGGCTACAGGGAGACCCTGTCTCGAAAAGACAAAAAAAAAAAAAGAATATATTTACAAAAATATTTGTTTTTATTTTATGCGTATGAGTGTACTGCTTGCATGTGTGTAAGTGCACCCATGCCGTGCAATGCCAGCAGAGTCAGAAGAGGGCGTTGGATCTCCTGGAACTGGAATTGTTAGCACCATGTGGTGCTGGGAATCGAACCTAGGTCCTCTGTAAAAATAATAAATAATATATTTATATATATATGTGTATTTTATGATTTTTTTTGGTTGTTGTTCTTTTTGAGACAGGGTCTCCCTGTAGCCCAAGCTGTCCTAGAACTCATTATGTAGACCAGTCTGGCATTGAACTCACAGAGATCCATCTGCTCTGCCTCCCAAGCGCTGGGATTAAAGGCGTGTGCCACTACACCTGGCAAGAAACATATTTTTAAAAAGGCTCCTTGGGGCTGGAGAGATGGCTCAGTGGTTAGAGTGTTGACTGCTCTTGCAAAGGACCAGGGTTCTATTCCCAGTACCCCCATGGCGGCTAAGAACCATCTTTTTTTTTTTTTTTAATTACTTTTTAAAAATTATTTATTTATTTCTGTATGTGTATGAATGTACTGTCTGCATGCAGGTTTGTGCGCCTGTGTTGTGCAATGCCGAGGTCAGAAGAGGGTGTCGGATTCCCTTGGAACTGGAGTTCTCCTGGAATTGGAGTTTCAGACGGTTCTCAGCCGAGCCAGGTGTGATGGTGCACACCTTTAATCCTAGCAATCTGGATGCAGTGGCAGGCTGATCTCTCAGTTCAAGGCCAGCCTGGTCTACAGATTGAGTTCCAGGCCATCTGGGGCTACAGGGAGACCCTGTCTCAAAACAAAACAAAACAAAACTCACAGCAATAATTTGAATGATTTTTTGGCCCACTAATTTAAAATGAAGCTACCATCAAATACTAGATCCATTTGGGGTTTAGAGAATAGATGCTCAAATTTATTTTCACTTATTTTTATTTGAGGTAGTGCTTTTAAAAAAATCTATTTTTGTTTTTATGCATGCATATATGGATGGTCCATAGACAAAATGGCGCCCTAATCTTTAAATGCTAATAGCTAGCACTGGCCAGGTGCTTGGTATATGCTGAGCTGACTCACCAGTTTTCAGACAACCCCCACAGTAGCAGTAACTTTGTTACCATTGTTTCACAGAGTCCAGTTATCAACTTCATTGAACCATGCATCATTCTGTGCTTCTTTAAACCTGAAAGACTGGTGTATGTCATAATCAATAGCCTAGACTGAATTACTTACTCGTCATGTATCTGAGCAATGTCCCAAATTCTGACTCTATTACCTTGTCTGTAAAATGGGGATTATAAAACTTCCTTTACTATAGAATTGTCATATACTTGCTTGTTCACAGCAAGAGCAAATATCAATATATGTATAATATATGTATAATATAAGAAGAAAGTTAAAAAAAATTTTTTTTCAGTAATTCAGGGATTATTCCCAGAGTGAGGAGTCAGAGTGATCAAGTCCAAAGTGAGGCTAGAGAGATGACTCAGCCATAAAGAGACTGGCTGCCCTTCCAGAGGACCCGGGTTCAGCTCCCAACACCCATATCAGGCAGCCTATAACCTGTAACTCCTGTTCCAGGGGATCTGACACCCTCTTCTGGCTTCCATGGACATTGTGCATGCACACACACACACACACACACACACGCACACACACACACACAGTAAAAATAAATGTTTTTTTTTAGAAAGCTCTACCTCAAATATAGATAAGTGGAAATAAATTTGATTTTATATTCTCCAAAGCCCCGATGGATGTAGAATTTGGTGATTGTTTCATTTTAGTGGGCTGAGAAAACTATTCGACTCTTGTTTTGTGAGTAGTCACTAAAGAAAAAAGTTTGAGCTTTTATCAGGACAGATTCTAAATGCATCAAAGATTAAACATAAAATGTTAAAACATAAAAAGATTAGAAGTTATAGAAAAATTCCAAATATTGGGCTGCAACAATTCTTGCTAACTATAGAAAGAAAAATCAGAAGCCCTAATAAAACACAGGTACATTTGAACTCAGAAAAACATTTCAGTCTCATAAAAGTCACCAGAAACAAGGTCAAAATTAATTACAAATCATGGGGTTGGAGAGATGGGTCAGTAGTTAAGAGCACTGGGTGTTCTTGCAGAAGACCTGGGTTCAAATCCCACACCATATGTCAGCTAACAACCATCCATAATTCCAGTTCCAGGGGATCCAACACCTTCTTCTAACCTCCACGGGCAGTGCGTGGTACAGGTGCACTTACATCCAGGTATAACCCTCATACACATAAAATAAAAATTAAAAAAATTTAAGAAAAATATTAAAAATATCAAAATATATGACAGACTAATTTTACAATATGTTAAAAGTTCCTGTAACTCAATAAGTAATCACCCAAATCACGAAAGAAAAAAATTATGCAGAGAGAACAGGGCAGGGCACACACCTGTAATCCCAGCACTCAGCAGAGGCAGGAGGATGAGAAGTCCAGGGCTACAGTGGACTATGTGAGCCTAACCCTCAAAAAAAAAGGCAGTAGAAGCATAGAAATTAGAATTATACTAATACAGCCATCTTCACATATTAGCAAACACCTTAAAGTCTGATAAGTGTGTCCCCTATAAAATAAACCACAACAGGCTGTTCACCTTCAGCACTAGATGTAGCCCAGAAGAGTGGGCAGCACGTTAACTATTCCATGGTGGGGTCCTGGCTAAATAAGCATTAGAACTGAATATTATACAACTGTAAACAGAAGAACATGGTGTGGATAAAACCTCCAAATTGTATGATACAGCAAAAAATGCAGCCCAATTCAGTGGTGCACCTACAGTCTTAGCCACATGGAAGCCAAGGCTGAAGGATCCCATGAGCCTAGGAACTCAAGGACAGCTTGAACAACATACCGAGACCCCATATGAAAAGGCAGTGGAATGAAGTGAATTGAAATGAATGGAGTGGAATAATGAAACTAAACCAAACTGAATGAAATAATGTGAGAGTATAAGAAGATCAACTTTTCTAGATCTTTGAGCCTCTGGACCTCTGATTGGGTACTGTTTCTGCACCCAAAGAGCCTTGCCTACAGTTCCTCTGGACCTCTGATTGGGTACTGCTTCTGCACCCAAAGAGCCTTGCCTATAGTTCCTCTGGACCTCTGATTGGGTACTGCTTCTGCACCCACAGAGCCTTGCCTACACTGTCCTCTTCATCTCTGGGTGAATGCTGGCCTCCTGCTTTAACCTGCTACATAGAAAGTTGACCAGAAATACTTTGGAATGAATTCCCAACAGCTTTCAGTCAATAAGTGATGGGGTGAAATAGGCACATGTAGCCCCGCCCCTTTAGTGGGTAACTCTTAGGTGTTTTGTTATTGTTGCTGCTGTTGTTTCGAAGCAGTTTCCCTGTAGCCCCAGCTGGCCTAAACTCACTATGTAAACCAGGCCACCCTCCATCGCTTTCCTCCAAATCCAGAGTTCTGGGAATTAAAGGCATGCACTTCCATGTCTGGCTCTGAGGTCTGTATTTTACAAGTTCTCCTAGTTTTCTGGGAGACTTGGACTTTGGTGGTCTCTAATGGGGATTGGTTTGAAGTCACACCCTTTGCCAGCCGCTTCCCTTCCATGTCTCACGCCAGTCTATCTCCCAAGTAAGCAATCTGCGTTTGGACTTCTGCAGAAGGAACTTCCCTTGCATGCCTCACTCCAGTCTATCTCCCAAATAAGCAATTTGCATTTCGACTCTGCAGAAGGAACTTCCCTTCCCACTCCAGACACTGCCCTGCTTCTCTGATTTATCCAAAATGCTGACACTGTACTGTCTCCGGCTCTTTCCCCCACCCCATCTGGCCACTTCTGTTAGCTGCTGTTAGTGAGGTTAGGGCTGACCTCCGTGCTGCTGGATCCCAGGCTCCCGAGGCTCCCCCAGCAGCGCCGGATATTCATTGTGGGGCGTGGGGCATTTGCTTCTGTTGACCTCACCCTCATACTGGGCCATTCTGTTTTCTCTCTAGCTGTTTCCTCTCCACCACTCTGAGTGAACACTGGGCTATTCACCGTCTATTCAAGCATACTTCCTTAGGAAATGATCTGTCCTAAAGGTTTTGTGTGTATATGTGTGCATGTGTTTGTGTGTGTGTGTGTGTGTGTGTGTGTGTGTGTAGGTGCAGGTAGAGCCCAAAGGATAAATCTCGGGTGCTGTTCATGAGCTTTTGCCTTCCATTCTGTTTTTGAGATGGGGTTTCTCATTGGCCTGGAATTCACCTTCACTACTTTTTTTTTTTTTTTTGTCTTTTTTGAGATAGGGTTTCCCTTTAGTCCCAGCTGGCCTGGAGCTCGCTCTGTAGACCAGGCTGGCCTTGAACTCACAGACATCCACTTGCTGGGATTAAAGGCATGTGCCACCACACATAGCTGTTCCAAGGTTTTGAATTCCCAACTCTGTCTGTAGCTCAGACCTAGCCCAAAGTACTCCAGTTCTCAATATCTGCACAAAAATGCCTCAGACTTAAGTGTTCTCCAAACCAAAGGCGGAGGGTAGCTGCCCAGACTGACTCCACTGAGATAGGAAAGAATTTAGCGGCAGCCTACTTTCTACTTGCTCCCATATAACACTTGGCATCGTCGTCCTTTGATGCTTTTCTAGCATCCGATCTGTTGGCAGATCCTACAAATCTTCCCTTTGAAATCTACCCTGAGCCAGAATGCTGCAACTTCCTGTCTGGCGCTGCAGCTGCCGGAAGTCCCTCTTTACAGAAGTCAGGTTGTGATGCTCTTCTGCTGAGAAGCCCCTGTCATATCAGCCTGCTCTTTGAGATCTCCATGGCCCCAACTAAGGGCCCCTGTCACCTCTCTAGCCCTACCGCCTGTGACGCTCTTCCTCCAAATGATGTCTGTGTGCCCACCCTGGAGAAACAACTCTTCCTGTGTTGGCTAGAAAGCCAAGAAGTTGTTACAGATCTTCCACTAGAGGAATTAGCTAGAGACTCCGATGTAGGAACAAACACTTTTCTACTGAAGTGAAGGAGACCCTTGTAAGCGTTGGGGAGAAACTCAGCCTCTCTGAACGCAGGAGCTGCCTGCTTCCTCCCGTCCCTCAGCTACAGACACATCTGCAGTTAGGAAACCGAACATGAATTTGGGCACTCAGTCCCCTTTCTCCTCTTTGTTCAGTCTAGACCTCCAACCCATGGGATGGTTGCTGCCACGGTTAGGGTGGGTCTTTCCACCTCAATTAATTAATCTAGAAACACAGATGTGTCCAGAGGATAACTTAATCTATTGTATACTTTTTAGGTACCCGCAGAGGCTTGTCTCCTAGGTGGTCCTAGATCTTGTCACGTTGATAATCACTATTAACTATCACAGTAGGCTGAGATTTTTCAGCCAAAGTCCTAACAACATAACTAGTGTTTCTCATAGCATTTTTGTAAAAGAAGGAAAGATTCTCTTGGAACTTAGGCAAATCATAAATCATGATGGAAACAAGAATACTCAAAAAGGGAAATTCTGAAGGGAAGTACAAGAAGAAAAGGTTAAATGTTTCAATTCTGATTACAGCAGTATCATTTACAGAATTACTCATTTAAGATAAGCCAAAGACAAGGTGGTTTTTTTACATTGGGAAGGCAAGGCATTAAAGAACCAGTGGTACCAAATGAGACCATAAAAAAATATTTACTATGGGGGTAGGAGAGATGGCTCAGCAGTTAAGAGCACTGGCTGCTCTTCTTGAGGACCCAGGTTTGATTCCCAGCACCCACATAGCTAACAACTGTTTGTAACTCCGGTTCCAGGGGAATCCAACACTGTCTTCTGATCGCGGGCACTGCATGACACAAGGGTGCTTTATATACATGCAGACAGTGCACTCATACACATAAAATAAAAATAAAAAAATATTTTAAAAAGAGAAATGTAGTACATATACACAATAGACATACATGGCAACAAAAGAAATGAAATCATGACATTTGCAGGATATGATTGCTACTGGAGCCTATGTTAATCAAAATAAACTAGACTCATAAAGATAGCAACCACATTTTACCTAATATGTGGAGCCCAAGTTTAAAATTATGTGTGTGTATGTATAATATTTTAGGTGTATGTTTGTAGGTCATGAAACTAGAAAGGTAATCATGATAGATAGGCAAGGAAGAGATCTTAAGGAAGGCAGGAAGTTGAGAGGGTAATGGAATAGTAAAAGGAAAGTATCTCCCATTTCCTGAATACTATCATTTGTAGGCTGAATTGCCCAGACTGACTGCATTAGATTTGCAGAGGGACTTTCAGAATCACTCACTGGTGCCGCATACCTCCCTGTGCCATAGTGTCTATTCTCAAACAAGGTTGCTATTAAATTGGATTCATCTTTTTCTCCCAGAAAGATATATTTAGATGTCTTCAGAATTTTGTCTTCAGAATACTTCTGTTTGAAAGTTCCTTAGAAGGCATTTTAGATTTACTAGACCGAGTGTGTCTTTGAAGAGCAATGAATATAATTAAAAAAATGTTTTGGCCTTTTGAGACAGGCACACCCTATACCCTGAGCTGGCCTGGCACTTGGTATGTGGATCGGGATGGTCTCCATCTCACAGAGATCCATCTGCCTCTGCTTCCTGAGTTCTGGGACTAAAGGCTGGCTTCACCATGCTCAACTATGAATTTTATAACGACTACTTCATTTGGACAGTACATGCTCCTTGGCCAAGTTTGCCTTCTTCATTCCTCTATCCCCCCATCCAAACCCCCACTTTTCCCCACATTAACTGTTATCTATATTTCCCTCCAGGACTAATTTCATTAATACATGCAGTTTTACAAAGAATCTCATATGTTCTTTTGACCCACTGAACTCCAGGGCACTAAGATGGTTAGAGAATTTGAATTCTAATATGGACTTGAGGACACAGTATTTACGGTGATGAAAAGGTTTAGAAAATAATGGAGGTTTTTTTTTTTTTTTTTTTTAAAGAAGGGGCTGGAGAGATGGCCTAGTGGTTAAGAGCACTGACTACACCCACATGGTGGCTGAGAACCGTCTTTAACTCCAGTTCCAGGGGAATCCGACACCCTCTTCTGACCTCTACAGCATTGCATGACACGGGTGCACAAACATGCATGCAGAAAGTACATTCATACACATAAAAAAAGAAAAGAAAATTGAGCCAGGCATGGTGGTGCACACCTTTAATCCTAGCACTTGGGAGGCAGAGGCAGAGGCAGGTGGATCTTTGTGAGTTCAGGACCAACCTGGTCTACATAGCAAGTTCCAGGACAGCCGGAGCTACAGGGAGACCCTGTCTCAAAAAGACCAAAAAAAAAAAAGAAAATTATGGAGTTTTGAAACTTGAAAGCATCATATTTTCTAGATTTGAGAACAGGAAGTGGACGCAGGAAGTCGAGACAGGAAGTGGTTACTGAGGAGTTCAAGTGCAAAAGTGCAAGTACAAAAGGGCAGAAAGAACATGGAGGACTTGCTCAGGACTGACGGCCGGCAAGCAGAGACATGTTAAATGTGGACTTCTGGCACCTAGATGGGGTTTATAGCACGAGAGAGTGCCTGCTATAGAACATCAAGTCAGCAAAAGCAGAAGCAGATGGGTCTAGTTAGCAGCTGTACACGTCATTGCTATGAGGGAATTCCTGTCAAGAAGCAGTTTAAACAAGTAAGGGCTTATTATGGTTCACATGTTTGTGGAATACAGTCTGATCATGGTGGGAAAGGCCTGGCATGGGGCATGGAGCAGCTGTTCATGTTAATCCATGGTCGAGGAGAGAGAGAGTAGAATGCTGGTGCCCAGCTCACTTTTCCTTTTGTCTAGGTCTCCAGTCCAAGGCTAGTGCTAGGCCCACTTTCAGGATGGTCTTCTACCCTCAATTAAACCTTTCTGCTGATGCTGTTGTACACATACAGAAGGGTTTTCCACAGAGATCCTAAATCCAGTTCTGTTGAAAACAAGGACTGACCGACCATCTGAGTACCCTGGCTGCCTGTCTTGTTCCCACTCCAATTTCTGTTTGTTTTTGTTTGAGACAAGATCTTGCTATGTATCCCAGGCTGGCCTCGAACTGTGATCCCCCCGCCTCAGGTCACTGACTTCTAAGAACTTTTAGGATGACTAGGGAAGTTGTTCCTGACAGGAGAGTGGGAGATAAGCCCTCAGCCTGTGCAGTCTTTTGATGCTTCCCCTTGGTGCTCTGGGCTTCTGGCCTGAAGGACACAGCAGGCTCTGAATGCCAGTTGCCAGTCTTGTGTCTGGTTCCTGAAGATGCAGTCACAGCCACAATTGTTTTAGGCAAGTTCCTGGGACTGTTTCCATCCAGACCAGATGGGGAGCACTTGCCCTGGTGGCCCAGCAGAGGGACTGCTGTGACTGGTCAGATGGACAACTCTTTTTTTTTTTTAATTTTTTTTTTTTATTAATTTTTATTTCTGTATGTGTATGAATGTACTGCCTGCATGCAAGTCTGTGCACCCGTGTCGTGCAACACCGTGGAGGTCAGAAGAGGGTGTCGGATTCCCCTGGAACTAGAGTTCTCCTGGAATTGGATTTTCGGACGGTTCTCAGCCGCCATGTGGGTGCTGGGGATCGAACCCAGGTCCTCTGTAAGAGCAGTCGGCGCTCTTAACCGCTAGGCCATCTCTCCAGCCCTAGATGGACAACTCTTATGACTGGTAAAAACACAGCCCTTTATTTGCATTAAGATCTGCTGTGATTGTTATAAATGCTTCTCTGGGTGATAAACAGTCTGGTTCCCTGGTAGCTGGCTGGAGAGACACCCACTTCTTCTGGCCTCTGTAAGTTGTAAAAAAAAAAAAAAAAACAAGGATTAAGTAAAACAAACATTTTAAAATCATAAAAGTATTTTGCAAAATATTGGAGAATATTAAATATCTGTTCAGATACAAAGTGTTTATGTGCTGGGGTAGGCCAGCTAGTGGCACTATGAAGATGTAGATGGACCATCAGCTCAAAACTCATGAGTCACAGCTATATGAGCTCTAGGAGGCAGAGTCCAGTGGAAAGGAGGTGGTCACTGTGGATGAGCCTTTGTCCTTGCATCTTGTCTCTGCCCCTTTCTCTCCTTCTGCTTCCCAGAAGGTGTGAGGTGAGCAGCTCTGGTCTGCACTGCCCTCTTTTCAATGGTGTTCCGTCATCACAGGTCCACAAGCACTGGAAATTGCCTACCAGCACAGAGACCATGAGGCAAACAAATCTTTTCTTTAAATTGTTTCTCTTGGGGATATAGCTCAGTTGGTAGAGTGCTTGCCTAGTGTAGGAGGCCCTGGGTTCTATCCCCATCACCAAATAAATTGGGGGTGATGATGCTCATCTATAATCTTAGCATTAGATAGTTGGAGATAGGAATATTAGAAGTGCAAGGTTATCTTGGCTATGTAAGGAGTGCAAGGATGTTGTATTAGTCACTTTTCTGTTGCTGTGATAAAACACCAGACCAAGGAACTTATAAAAGGAAGAGTTTATTTGAGCGTACGATTGGCGGTTCCAGGGAATTAGTCCATTGTGGCGAGAGGCATGGCGGCCGGATCCAGAACAGCAAACAGAGGGTCACATCTCGCAAAGAGCACAGGAAGCAGAGAGGAAGCAACTGTAGAGCACGAGGCTTGTTAAGCTCACTAAGCCCGCCCCCAGTGACACACTTCCCCCAGCATGGCCACACCTTCTAAGACCTCCAGAAACAGCACCACCAACTGGAGACAAATGTCTGAATACCTAGAGCCTATGGGGGACACTCATTCAAACCACCACAGATGTCTTGAGCTACCTAAGACTGTCGCAAGGAAGCAAGCAAGCAAACAAACAAATAGGTTCTCTGTTATTTTTGTCATAACACAAACATTAAACATAATACTCTTGGTGTAGAAAGTACCTGC
This sequence comes from Rhizomys pruinosus, assembly GCA_009823505.1. Classification (NCBI taxonomy): domain Eukaryota; kingdom Metazoa; phylum Chordata; class Mammalia; order Rodentia; family Spalacidae; genus Rhizomys; species Rhizomys pruinosus. The sequence continues at coordinate 89,596 of VZQC01014773.1, read as the reverse complement.
TTGCTCTGTTCACAATAGCGAAGAGCTGGAACCAATCCAAGTGCCCCTCAACTGAGGGGTAGATAAAGAAAATGTGGTTCATCTACACAATGGAATTCTATGCAGCAGTAAAGAACAATGACGTCATGAACTTTGCAGGTAAATGGATGGAACTTGAAGCCATTAGGCTAAGTGAAGTGACAGAGTCCCAGAAAAATAAATGACAAATGGTAGCACCCATTTTTGGATGCTAGAACCAAATCTCCCAGTTGAAAGCCAAGCTGAGCAACATTATTGTTATATTTCTTTTTATCTGAAAGCAACTGTGCTGTTATATTGTGAATCCCTTAATGGGCTCTAGAATTAACTTACCACTTATTTTCAACATTGTGGTATATGGGTGGAAGGTATGTATTCATACTTTAGAGTAATATAAAATTAAAGGGAGCTGGGCGTGGTGGTGCACACCTTTAATCCTAGTACTTGGGAGGCAGAGGCAGGTGGATCTTTGTGAGTTCAAGGCCATCCTGGTCTACAGAGTGAGTTCCAGGACAGCTGAGGCTACAGGGAGACCCTGTCTTGAAAAAAAAAAAAAAAAAAAAAAAAAAAAAAAAAAACAAGGATTAAGTAAAACAAACATTTTAAAATCATAAAAGTATTTTGCAAAATATTGGAGAATATTAAATATCTGTTCAGATACAAAGTGTTTATGTGCTGGGGTAGGCCAGCTAGTGGCACTATGAAGATGTAGATGGACCATCAGCTCAAAACTCATGAGTCACAGCTATATGAGCTCTAGGAGGCAGAGTCCAGTGGAAAGGAGGTGNGAAAAAAAAAAAAAAAAAAAAAAATTAAAAGGAAAAATGTGAATTCCTTAACATATTTTGGAATTAACACAGTTATTTTCGGAGGTCATAATTTTAGTATATATATATATGATGTTTATAAGGCATATTTTGGAGCAAATACAAATGGGAGGGAACAACAACAACATAAGGCCTGTGGCAAAGAACTGACTGAAACAGTTAAATTCTGCCCCAAACAATAAACCTCTGCAGAGAAAAACTTTAAAAAGACTGAGAAAAAGATGCAAGACATGTATGGCAGAATGCGTGAACTGGGGTGGGGTGGGGGACATGGAAAAGGGAATGTGTCTAAATTGGACTGAGAAATGTATGAAATATGCAAAACCTCAATAAAAGTATTTTATTAAATAAAAAAGAAAGTGCTTATGTATCTATTGGTTGCCAACCTTACAGAGTATATTTGCAATTTATACATAGAGCCCAAACAAATGACAAAAATGATATTGACTAAAAAAATGATATTGACTAAGTTTTAAAAATACACATGAAGGGGCTGGAGAAATGGTTCAGTGGTTAAATGCACTGGCTGTGCTTGCAAAAGACACAGGTTCAGTACTCAGCATCCATATGGGCAACTAACAATCACACATAACATAATTCCAGTTCCAGGGGATCCAACACCCTCTTCTGGCCTCTGCAAACATTGCATGCCATGGGTTCAGTTACAATAAATGCAGGCAGAATACTCATACATATAAACTAAATAAATACCCCCCCAACTCAAATACACGTGACTTAGTCAGGTTATAGTGTCACATGTCTGTATTCCCAGCACTTAGCAGGCAGAGGCACGGGAATTGTGTATTCTAAATCAGCTCACACTATGCAGGGAGTTCAAAGCCAGTTTTAGCAAAATAGCAAGACTCTTGTATAAAATATCCAACAAAGCCAACAAGGGTTGAGAATGCAGAACAAATGTAGAGTGGTTGCCTAGAAACACCAGGCCTTGGGTTGCTCCCTAGTGCTTAAAATAAATGAGCATGTGTATCTTCATACTTACATATACACATATAAATATCAAACTGAAACAGGCTTACAATCTCATCACTCTAATAAATTATAGATGTTGTTAATTTAATAATTTACAGGAGACTTATCTCAACTCTACATAACTTCCTAAGCATTTTCAGGACCATCTGCCTTGAAAAGGGCCCTGTTTGCTGCTTATTTGAATCAAAGCAGATGCACACAACTGATGATGGTGCAAACCCTGCTGGTTCTTCCTCTGCATCAATGGGATGACAAGCATCACCATCACTCCCTACATTAGAGTGGATCATGAGGAAGCTTAGATAGTGCCATTCCGTGCAAATCCACACATGATGCATTCAGATATATGGCCATCATTTATGAGGTGACTTTTCCTTTAGCCCAGGTAGCCAATGTGTCCAGTTGTAAGGTACAGCCTGGGATTGATCCCCAGTGCCAATATATCAACACACACACACACACACACACACACACACACACACACACGCTGGCTGATCTAGTGAGAAGGCACAGAAAGGACCAATAACCACTGTGGAAACCCTAAAGGCTTGAAAAATGTTCTAGGATGGCCTTGAATTTTCAAGCCTCCTGCCACTGCCTCCCAACAGCCAGGGATTACAGGTGCCCTGTATATTCCTTATTTTGTATTGCACACAAACTTCTTTGACAGGTGAATGGCTTGATCCAGTTTCCCAGACAATCATCTATCACAATATCTATAAGTGATGTCAGGGTCACTTTATCACAGGCTACTGGTCTTTATATCCTGCATTTGGAAAGTCACTGTCCAGTGCAGGCGGCACTGTGCACATGTGCATATTTGAACTAATTAGAATCAAATAAAATTAAAAATCCAATCTCTCAGTTGCACTAGCCATGTCTCAAGTGCTCAATAAGTACAAATGGCTTGCAGAGGCGGTGGTGGATGAGACCACAACCTTCCACACTGGTGGGAATTTTGTTGTATGCTGCTTACTGAGGAGGATGGCCAGAACTGGCAGGCAGTCGATCATGTGGCTTGGGACATAGGATGAGGTTTGAACACGAGATCTATCTGAAGGCCAGTAACAGCACATTGTAGCAGATGCACGAATTCTGTCTCAGATGCTGCTGAGACAGACATACAGAGCAGGGCTAGAAGAGCCCTGCCCTTTGTGACCCTGGGCCTTGCCATTACCCTGTTTTTTCCTACTCTGAACTTTTGTGTGCACACTTGAGATTTTTGGACTTCATTTTTTCTGAAATGGTAAGATTTTTGCCTTTCACCCAGTTCCCGGCACATCAGGGAGTTGCCTAGAGACAGGTCAATGAGAGGGAGCAAGCTGTGATTTTCTGATACTTTTCCCTGAATACACACAACTGCTTGCAAATTGGTTTTACATGAAGGATGCTTGTACTCACAAATTATCACTTATTGTTAAAAAATGAAAAAAAACCTGAGAGAAAGATGCGGGACAGTTATGGCAGAATGCATGATCTGGGGTGGGGGGAAGGGAAGGGGAAATATACCTGAACTGAATTGGAAAATGATGTATGAAATACACAAAGCATCAATAAAAAAAAAAAATGACAGCCCAGCCGGGTGTGGTGGTGCACGCCTTTAGTCCTAGCACTTGGGAGGCAGAGGCAGGCGGATCTTTGTGAGTTCAAGGCCAGCCTGGTCTATGGAGTGAGGTCCAGGACAGCTGGGGCTACAGGAAGACCCTGTCTTGAAAAAAAAAAAAAAAAAA
>VZQC01014773.1:74044-84339 GCA_009823505.1 Rhizomys pruinosus | reverse complement strand
CAGCGGGGGCAACAGAAAGCCCCTGTTTTAAAAAAAAAAAAAAAAAAAGACAGCCCAATGGAGAGATGGCTCAGTGGCTAAGAGCACTGACTGCTCTTGCAGAGGACCGGGTTCGATTCCCAGCACCCACATGGCAGCTAAAAAACGTCTTTAGTGCCAGAGCATGGCAGCACATGCCTTAAAAAAATTAAAAATAAAAGACAGCCCAAGACGCACATGAAATGCTGTCAGCATTTGGTCGGTGAGAGTATGGTTGAGGATAAAGTAGCCAAGGTATTGAAGAGGTAAATGAGGGGGGAAGTTGTCAGATGAGACTTTCCTGATGCAATAACAGTGCAGGGGTTTATGCTGTGATTGCCATAGGTGGATGGTGGATGCTGAGGGTTCAAAGAATGTATCCTTCTTTGAAGTTTGGCCTGGTTCCCTCAGTCTACAACCAGGCCTAACCCAGCCCCACTAGTTAACAACTGGGGCTGGGAGTCTTCTTCACCCATTAGGGGGGCATGCTGCTGTCCCTTGGGGTGAGGCAGCAGCAACACAATCTTCTTATCTGCTTCCTTATTCCCTTCCACATCCTCCTCCTCCTAGATGTGGAGATTTGGGGGGCCCCCTGGGGCTGGTCCTTGTTGGTTTCATCAGGAGTTGGTTCCTCTGTGGGTGGGTCTGTGTCATTCTCTTCAAAACTGATGGAGAGTGGGTTGATGGGAACAATATCCCCATCCATGACTGAAGTCAAGCAAGGCTGAGCAACACACAGGCTGTCACTGTATGGCGTCTGTGCTGGATAGCTTTAGTGTCAACTTGACACACCTGGGTTGAGGGAGCCTCAATTGGGGAATTGTCTCCATTGGATTGGCCTGTGCCCACATCTGTGGAGTATTGTCTTGATGGCCAAGTAGTGTGGAAGGGCCCAGCCCACAATGAGTGGTGACACCCTGGGCAGGTGGTTGTGTATGGTATAAGAAGGCAGGCTGGGCATGAGCCAGAGGAGCGAGCAAGCCAGTGAACAGCATTCCTCCATGGCCTGTGCTTCAGCTCCTGCCTCCAGGTTCCTGCCCTGAGTTCCTGCCTTGGGCTCCTTAAGTGATGAACTGTGACCCAGGAGATGTAAGCTGAATAAACCCTTTCCTCCCCAAGTTGGTGTAGGTCAGAGTGTTTTGTCACAGCAATGGAAGACAAACTAGAACAGCGTCGCACTCTTATTCTCTTGCACACTGCTGTTAGTTCCATTTTCACAAATGGTGCCCCCATTGTGATCTGCCTTGGAGTAAGAATGATGAAAACACCGGGTGTCACTGCATGATATTTCAACGTTAGTCTCCGCCACACTGCTTTTGGTGAAATTGGCACAGAGATGGTCCCCATCCTGGGGCGATTCCTTGTCGGAATGTTCCAGGCATGGAATGTTCCTGTATAGTAAGTCCATGTTATTCTCCCCCAAAATACTCTTGATTGAAGTATCACACACAGTGTCCCCACCTTGTGGTAAGTTGTCAACACATGGGCTGTGACTGTGTGGCACATCAATGTCATTCTCCCCTAAAGTAGCACTTATGCACTTGGTGCAGTCGGAATCCTTGTTCAGGTCCTGGTTACATGGGGAGAGTTTTACCTCTAGGAGACCCAGTGTCTGAGGAAAACTTCTTCCTCACGGCCCTTTTCTGATCTGTCATCATCAATGTCCTGCAGCTGGCTCATCTCACAGGAGATGTGTGTTAACGGATTAGGTTCACTCTTCGTCCCTCTTAGGGTGAGATTACTGGCAGGGCCCGTGTTTCTACCAGGCCTCACATGCTTCCCTGTCAGGGAACAAGTATCCCCACAGCTTAGTTTATATTTGATGATGTTATATGCTTCTCTGCCTTCACTAGCTGTTGCAGATTTTATGGATGACATAATTTCCTCAACGGTAAAACCCAAAGATAGCATAGTTTCTACAATGGTGGTAACTGGGATTTTGGGGATCTCTTCTGTGGATCCTTGTGGTGGACTTTGATGGCAATCCCAAAGCCAGGAGTGCCCCAGAAGCTGGTCTATATCCATCCTATGGCCAGGATTCACAACAAGCAAAGACAAAATAAAGTGGTCTAACTTTACTGACATGTTTGGAGGAGATGGAGACCTGGAGGCTCTGATCAGTTGGCAGAGATCAGCAGGTGTGGGTGCATTATGTGGCATGTGCCCAGTGACCAGAGAATGAATGACACAGCCAAAGCTCCAGAGGTCAACTGGTTTTGCACCATAGCCCTTGCCTTCCAACATTTCTGGGGCTAAATAAGGCATTGTGCCACAGGCCTCTTCTAGAATCTCTCCGGGTATCACTCTTGTTGCCAATCTGAAGTCACAGAGTTTGGCTGCTCCTTTCAGGCTTACTAAAATGTTTTCACCTTTTATATCATGGTGGACGATATTGTGTTGATGTAGGTACTGTATGGCTAAGGCCACCTGATGTACAATAGGGTGTGCCTTTTTCTCCTTCATGGGACTGAATGCCTCATGATATTCTGGCTGGGAATAAATTCCATTACCACGTACTTCTTTGTGGTTGTGTCAAAATCATGGAAGAGCTTCACGATGTTTTGGTGTTGTATGGCTTGCATGAGTTCCACCTCAGTTTTAATATCATTTGGCCTGCTAAGGCTCTTCTCTATAACTTTGATAGCAATGAGAGTGTCTGTTAAGAGATGGTGGGCCAACTTTACTTCAGAGAATGAGCCACAACCTACATTCCTGATGATCTTGTACTTTTCCCTGGGGATTTCCTCATCATAGATGGTATCCATGAGGTACGTCTCCATTTCCCCCACCTTAAAAGGTGAGGGATTAATACACTACAGGATGCCTAGATAAACAGAAAGAGTAAGAATAGGTCTAGGATGGAAGTTCAGAGCTATCAATTCCTATATCACAAGACCATAAAATAATGTAGCAATGCCTTTGAAAGTCACAGAAAAACAAAAGTCACCCAACCACACTCCAAAGAAAAATGTCCAAATGATGAAGATTAAAGCTGGAATCAATGAAGTAGATATGAAAAAAAAAAAGCCACTCAAAGGTCAAAGAAAAGAAGAGCTGGTTATGTGAAAGATAAACAAAATTGTCAAACCCTTACCAAACTGACAGAGAATATACAATTTAAGATTAGAGACAAGAAAGTAATGTTACAACCAATGCCACTAAAATCTAGTGGGCCACTAAGGGATATTTTGAAGGCATAGTCTTCAGGGAGCTGACAAACCTGAAAGAAATAGACACATTTCTAGATTAAATGACCAACACATAAATTGAAATAAATGGTAATAATCCCCCACAACCAAACAGATCAATAATAAGAAAGATCCTTGAAATAGTAATAAAAATATCTCAACAACAATAGTCCAGGAGAATCAGATTCATTGATGAATCAAGAAGACCTTTACAGAAGAATGGACATCAATGCGCCTGAAAGCATTTCATAAAAGAGGAAGGAAAGAACACTTCCAAATTCATTCCAAAACCCTGTAATTATCCTGGTGTCAAATAAAATAAATGCCCAATAAAAGAGAAAATTATAAGTCAATTTTCTTGATGAATACAAGTGTCAAAATCCTCAATGAAATTATTTGATAATGGACACTGATGTGTTTAACAAGATGGGTTCAGCAAGAATACTAGGGGTTTTCTAAACATATACAAGTGGATAGCGTTATAGCAGTAGAATCAAGGGAAGAGGCCCTTTCACAGACATAAAGAACAATGAAATTTTGTCATTTTCTGAGCCACAAATCTAGGGAATATTTTGTGAAAGTCCAGTTCCACGCAGACATATGTTTTCTACCTTGTGACTTGGACAGGGGGATAGGCAATTGCCACAAGCCACCCAGTCGGGATTTCTTTCACCTGTGGGAAAATCAAAGTCTTGTACAGGAGGGCACAGATTCAGGCGAGAAATAACTGGATGTGACACCAGAGAGAGTTTTGGATCTAGTGTGTCTTTACTGAAATCAAGTTAAGGTTTTATAACAGGCAAGTAACACAGGGAACGGACACAGGAGGAGGGGGAAGGGTCAGGCTGACAGGCAGGTAACACAGGCAGGAGATTTGCATTCCTTGGGAACAAAGGGATTTACAAGGCCAACAAGATAAGTGAAAGAGGGTTTACAGCTTACACTGTGTCAATAAAACAGCAGTCTTAAACTCACAAACCATAAAAAGTCTTTGTCTCTTTTGAAGTTTCAATTAGAAGTTTTTCATCCTTCCTGGGGTTGTTTGCTATCTCCAGGTTGTTTGCTATCTTCAGGTTGTTTGCTATCTCCAGGTTGTGTTTTAACCACAAGCCCGGAAAAGAAGCCTTTTACAAATTACACAGAGTTTTTCTTAAAGGAGAAATCTCCGTCATGTGCCTTTAACTAAGTGTTACACTTTAACATGTATAACTGTAGCTAAACTCTAACTTTATTAGATGTAGCTTTCTACTTAAAGGACTAAGTCTTATTTTTATTAAGTTTGGAAGGACACTTTTGTTCTTAGTAACTAACCTATGATCTCACTCAGTGTAATGTCTACAATATCTTTGTGGGGACTTTTAGGACAAAGGAGCTTTTAGATGTTGTATCTCTGTATGATTTTACTTAGGTTCATGAGGCTTCTGTTTGCCTGAATTGTTTTTAAGCATGTTTAACTGTCCCTTATCTGGGACTGAGGTTGTGCTGCGCTTAGGAGGAGAGTCAAAAGACAATGTACAAAGTCCAACACTCATGAAGCATAACATCTTTGTAATGCATCGTGATCTTAGAAGCTGAGATCGGGTACTCTGTCACTGACCACCAGGGAGCTTAACCTCGCGAGGTTTTTATCTCCTCATCCGTTGTTACACAGACGACTCTGGAGTTGGTGTGACAGGCAATTACTGCAGGAAGTGGGACTTTTAGACGCAGAGAGGGAAGGAGAACATAGAATGGTGCCAATAAGTATGATCAAAGTTCATGGATGCAGATGTAATAATGAAATTCGTTATTCGGTGGAGTTAATGCACACTATCAAAAGTGTTAAAATAAGAAACCGAAGTAAAAATGGGAACTAAAACCAGTGTAATAAATAAAAAAGTTAGAATGAATAACAAGGACTAGTGACCAGCTAAGTACAAGTCAAACTCAAAAGCAAAAGCTATCAGTGACTATGCTGGATAGCTTTAGTGTCAACTTGACACACCTGGGTTGAGGGAGCCTCAATTGGGGAGTTGGCTCCACTGGAGTGGCCTGTGGCCACATCTGTGTATTGTCTTGATTGTTGAGTTATGTGAGAGGGTCCAGCCCACTGTGGGTGGTGCCACCCCAGGCAGGTTGCTATGTACAGTGTAAGAAAGCAGGCTGGGTATGGGCCAGGGGAGCAAGCCAGTAAGAAGCATTCTTCCATGGCCTGAGCCTCAGCCCCTGCCTCCAGGTTCCTGCCCTGAGTTCCTGCCTTGGGCTCCCTGAGTGATGAACTGTGACCCAGGATATGTGAGCTGAATAAACCCTTTCCTCCCCAAGTTGGTGTCAGTCAGTGTGTTTTGTCATAGTAATTGAAAAGAAAACTGGAACAGAAATTGGTACCAGAAGTTGGGCATTTCTGTGACAGACCTGGCCTTGGTGTTTTGGGGGAGGACTGTGGAAGCATTTGAAATGTCGGGCTAGAAAAATCATTGAGTGTCTAAAGTTCATTGCTGTGGAACTTGGAACAGTTATGGTGAAAGGGTTGTAGATGATGGAGGCTGGGCTTATGAAGCTTCAAGGGGAAGCAGAGACCATCAGGGCTGTTTGCATGACATATATATTTTTTGAGACAGGGTCTCCCTGTAGCCCCAGGTGTTGTGGAACTAGTCCTGTAGACCAGGCTGGCCTTGAAGTCATAGAGATCCACCTGCCTCTGCCTCCTGAGTGCTGGGATTAAAGACATGTGCCACCATGCCTGGCTTAAAGACGGTTCTTAGTTGCCATGTGGGTGCTGGGAATAGAGCCCAGTTCCTCTGCAAGAGTAGTTTGTGCTCTTAACCACTGAGCTATCTCTCCAGCCTTTGCATGATATTTTAAAATTAAGACAAAATTCTGAAAGCCACAAGAGAAAAACAAGTTACATATGAGGGGAAACCCATCAGAATTACAACTGACTTCTCAGCGCCAACCATGAAAGCAACAAGAACATGGAGCAAAGCATTCCCAGTGTTAAAGGACTATAGATGCCAATCCAGGTTACTATACCCAGCAAAAATGTTGATTATAGTTGAAGGAGAGAGAAAAATCTTCCATGACATAAACAAGATGACAGAATACATGTCTGGAAAACCAACCCTTCAGAAAATACTTGAAGCAATTCAAAGGACAGAAGAGAGGAGCAACTATCTCCAGGCACCTAGAAAGAGAAACTAATAGAAGCATAACTGCAAAAGTAGAAACCAAGACTAAAAATGCAAACGGATAATAAGGTGAAAGGAAGCAGCATGCATCTTTCAATTATAACCTTAAATATTAATGGACTAAACCCCCCAATCAAAAGACATGGACTGGGAGATTGGATTAGGAAACAAAACCCATCTATAAGCTGACTACAAGAAACCAATCTCAATCTCAAGGATAGGTACCAACTTAAGGTGAAGGGATGGAAAAAATATTCCATGGAAATGTACCCAAAAGAAAGCAGCTGCTGCTATTTTAATATCATACAAAATAGACTTCAAAGTAAAAGAAATCAAGAGACAAAGAGGGTCATTACATCTTCATCAAAGGAACAATTGACCATGAAGATTTCACAACCATGAATATATATGCACCAAACTCTGGTGCACCAAACTTTATAAAGGCAATTCTTCAGGACCTCAAAGCACAGATTAACCCCAGCACACTAATAGTATAGGGGACTTCAGTACCCCACTAAGTCCTTTGGACAGATAAACAGGACAAAGAATAAACAGAGACATCTGAACTGAATGATATGATACACCAAATGGACCTCACAGACAAAATCTATGGGACACATTAAAAGCAGTCCTAAGAGGGAAGTTTATAGCCCTGAGTGCCTACATCAAAACAAAACAAAACAAAACAAAAAACCAGAAAGAGCACAAGTGAACGATCTAACATTGCAGCTAAAAACACTTGAGAGACAACAACAAATGAACCCTAAACACAGCAGATAGGAACAAATAACAAAATCAGAGCAGAAATCAATGAAGTAGAAACAAAGAAAACAATACAAAGAAATGTCTGTGTCTATACCAAAGTAACCTACCATAACAGTTAGTACTGTTTAAATACCTATATATCTAATTGCTTGTGCTTCATTAGTAGGATCGAAAGGTTATTCCTGGACAAACTGTCAGCCCATGAAAGGAAACAGCCAGAATTGAGCAGAGTCCAAGACAACAGCTCCAGAGAAAGTAGACTGTTTTGCTTCTCATCCACCTGTGCCCCTTTTCTAAGCCTAGGGAACAATCTGCGGAAGAGGGGGCGTGGTAGAATGTAAGGGCTGCGATTGGGGTGAATGGTGAAACTACAGCGATGTAGTCTGGACACTCATTTGATCAACTTGATTGAACAAACAACCTGTCAACCTCCACTGAATGGTGGGACACATGGGCCTGTGTGGGTTTGGGCACAACTGCTTGCAAATTGGTTTTACATGAAGGACGCTTGTACTCATAAATTATCACTTATTGTTAAAAAATGAAAAAAAAAAACTGAGAGAAAGATGCAGGGCAGTTATGGCAGAATGCATGATCTGGGATGGGGTGGGGGGATGGGAAAGGGAAATATGCCTGAACTGAATTGGAAAATGATGTATGAAATACACAAAGCATCAATAAAAAATGAAAATTAAAAAAAGCAATAAAAAACAAACAACCCCCCCAAATCAATGAATCCAAAAGTTGGTTTTTTGAAAGAATAAAGAAGATAGAAAGACCTCTAGCACAGTTAACCAAAAGAAAGAAAGAGCACCTCCAAATCAATAGAATTTATGATGAAAGGGGAAACATCACAACAGACAATGAAAAGATCCAGACAATCATATGGGAATACTTCAAAAACCTATACTCTACTAAGTTTGAAAACCTAGAAGAAATGGATGAATATCTGAAATCCTGGGAATCACCAAAGCTCAACCAAGAAGAGATTGACAGCTTAAACAGACCCATAATATATGAAGAAATTGAAGATGTAATAAGAAACCTCCCAACTAAAAAAAGCCCAGGCCTGGATGGTTTCACGGCAGAATTCTATAAAATATTTCAAAAAGACTTACAACCATTATTACTCAAATTGTTTAGAAGGATATAAACAGAGGAAATTCTCCCAAATTCCTTCTATGAAGCCAGCATCACTCTATTACTAAAACCAGGCAAAGAATCTACCAAAAAGGAGAATTTATAGACCCATCTCATTAAGGAACATGGATGCAAAAATTCCCAACAAAATATTGCAAACCACATACAGACCAACATCAAGAAGATCATCCATCATGACCAATTTGGATTCATACCAGAGATGCAGGGATGGTTCAACATACAAAAATCAATAAATATCATAAAACATATAAATGGACTGAAAGACAAAAATCACACCATCATCTCACTTGATGTGGAAAAAGTCTTTGACAAAATCCAGCATCCCTTCATGCTGAAAGTCCTAGAGGGAATTGGATTGGAGGGATCATTCCTCAACGTAATCAAAGCCATACACAGGAATCCCACAGCCAATATCATCCTAAATGGGGAAACAACAGAAGCATTCCTTTAAAGGTAGGAACTTGGCAAGGATGCCCCCTGTCACCACTCCTCTTCAATATGGTGCTTGAAACCCTTGCTAGGGCAATAACGCAAGAAAAGTAAATTAAAGGAGTGCTAATTGGAAAAGAGGAAGTAAAGCTATCCCTTTTTGCTGATGATATGATTGTCACTGCAAGGAATAAATCAACTGCAGTTAGACACAACCCTAACTTACTGTCCCCAAGGACTGCACTACTCCTTTTCTCATGGCTGTGACAAGCAGCAGCTTAAGGAAGGAAGGATCTATTTTGGCTGATGGTAATGGCAGTCAGGGAAGTCATGATCATGCAAGGGGATGGTGGCTCAGAAAGATGCGCTGTAAAGCAGCTGTCTGCATGGCTTTGGCAGTACCACAATACCCTTAGAAACCCAAATGTATCCAGCAAAGCCCAACCTCCCAAAGGTATCATTACCTCTCCAGACTGCCTTTTGTGTGAGGGACCAAGCATTTAAAGGAAAAAGACAGGGTAGAACACATAACATCTTCCACAAGAAGGAATTTTTTCTGCTTCATTCATAATAAGAGAAATAATATCAGCAGTAATGAGATACTCAGGGAACTCTATATTTCCTGATTTATGGACACTGGTATTGACTAGTTGTGAGTGCAAGTACAGGGTACTTCAATGGTCTTTCACTTGGGCCCTCAATTTCTGTAACAACTTTGGGTTCAACAGACCTTACCAACTCTACACTCAGGATATTGGATATCTTTTCTTTCTTTCTTTCTTTCTTTCTTTCTTTCTTTCTTTCTTTCTTTCTTTCTTTCTTTCTTTCTCTTTCTTTCTTTCTTTCTTTCTTTCTTTCTTTCTTTCTTTCTCTCTCTCTCTCTCTCTCTCTCTTTCTTTCTTTCTTTCTTTCTTTCTTTCTTTCTTTCTTTCTCTCTTTCTTTCTTTCTTTTGTCTTTTTTGAGACAGGGTCTCTCTATAGTCCCAGCTTTCCTGGAACTCACTCTGTAGACCAGGCTGGCCTTGAATTCACAGAGATCAGAGAGATCTGCCTGCTTCTGCAACTCAAGGGCTAGGATTAAATGTATGCACCACCACACTAGGTTTAAAGACAGTTCTTACCTGCCATGTGCATGTTAGGAATCGAACCCAAGTCCTCTGCAAGAGTAGTCAGTGCTCTTAACCACTGAATCATCTCCAGCCCCTGAATGCCTTTTCTTATGCTTATATTTATGGGCCTCAAAAAAGGAGTAGATGCCCCTGATACTGTGATGCTGTAAAAAGGTTCTGGGATTTGAGATCTCCTGAGCCCAGTGGCAGGAAGAGGGGGAGACAGGTAGGAACTGGGTGTCTTGGCGAGCTGATTGTTGATCCTTTGGTCCTGCTGTCTTTGGTTTGATTGGCCTTTGTGGCTGTGAGGTTGGAGTTATCCTCCCAGCTGGGATTAAAGGTGTGGTCTTTGGCTTGATTAGATCTAGTGGCTGTGGGGGCGGAGTTATCCTCCCAGCCGGTATTAAAGGCACGCTTGTGTGACTCTTGAGATTTGAGATCTCCTGAGCCCAGCGGCA
>VZQC01014773.1:32223-62896 GCA_009823505.1 Rhizomys pruinosus | reverse complement strand
CTTTATAGAGAAACCACAGTTTGTGGATTAGCATACCATCCAAACATCTGTGTCTGTGTTCACAGCTTAGCTTGCCATAATAATAATGTTTAAATGCCTGTACATCTAATTGCTTGTGCTTTGTTAGTAGGATTAAAAAGGTACCCTGGATAAGCTGTCAACCCATGAAGGGAAACAACCTGACTAGAGTCCAAAATGACATCTCCAGAAAAAACAGACTGCTTTGCTTCTCACCCACTTGTGCCCCTTTTCCAAAGCTTAGGGAACAACTTGCAGAAGAGGAGGCGTGGTAGAACATAAAGGCTGTGGAGAGATTGGGGTAAATCGTGAGACTACAGCAATATACACTGGACTTATTTGATTAACATGCTTGTGCATACAAGCTTCTCCAATTGGACTATGGGAACCTTGGGTTGTTCAAAATATAAACATAGATACTTGCTAATTGGTTTTACATGAATGTTACTTACATTCATTGCTTATGCTTGACAATCAGCTTACTTCATGGTTGGGATTTTTGGATATTAATTGGCCTTAGTATGAAAATAAAGTTTCAGGTCTGACCCCACTGCCTAGCACTCAAAACAGGCTTGAGCAGCTGGCTATTTAAAACTCAGGTTCCTTTGGGTTGTTAGCCTCACCCATGGGCTCCCCTGCCTCAGAAAAATAAAAAAAAAAAATTAAAAGGGTGAGATGTGGGAAAACTTAATTAGATGGGCTGGATTCTAAGCTGATGGTACCTCCCTGGCCACACCCATGGGGTGGGTTCTAGGCCAATGGTACCTCCCTGACTACACCCATGGGGTAGAGTGTAGTGATGAAAAGATTTAGCATTGGGCCCTGAGAATTGAGTCATGATGGATATTTAAAGCTGACATGTTGGAATAAACTTTCTCTTTCTCTGCATTCGAACTCCAACCTGCCTACACGTGGTTTGCTTTCCCGTGAGGTCTTCCCACATGGGTAGTCCTAGGATTAAGTGGGCCCCGCCACAAATCCTGGCGATGACCCCACAACAACCCATAATCTTCTGTCTGTTACTAAGGAATATTTCCCTTTTCTTTTCTTTTTTTTTTCATGGCTGTGACCAAAACTCTAATAATAAGCAATTTTTTTTATTCAATTATCTTTTCCTTCTTCTGTTTAGGTTGGGTAAATTTTAATGGTCAAATTTTATGTTCACTGATATATTCCCTAAACCTGTTTTACAGTCATTTATTTGGGGTGGGTGCATGATCCATGATCCACATGTGGACATCAAAGGACAGCTTTCAGGCATCCATTCTTCCTTCCATCATGTGGTTCCCAGCGATGGATCTCAGGGTCTCAGGACTGAGGCAGAGGCCTTTTCCCATTGATCTGTCTCTCTGTTGCATTGCACACACTCAGGTGAAGCCTGTCTAATAAAGTTTTCATTTAGACATGGAAATCTTCTGGTTTTCTGTCTTTTTTTTTTTCCTTTTCATTATTCATCTTTTTCTGTCTCCTTTTCTGGTCCTTGCTTCAGACCCAGGGCTTTCTACATGCTAGGTCAATAAATGTTCTACCCCTCAACTATGTCCCCAGTTCCTAGATAGTAACCGTTTTTTTTTTTTTTAAGATTTTTTTTTTTTTAATTTCTGTATGTGTACGAATGTACTGTCTGCATGCAAGTTGTGACCCGTGTCGTGCAATGCCGCGGAGGTCAGCAGCGGGTGTCGGATTCCCTGGAACTGGAGTTCTCCTGGAATTGGAGTTTCGGACAGTTCTCGGCCGCCAATGTGGGTGCTTGGGATCGAACCCAGGGGTTCCTCTGCAAGAGCGGTAGGTGCTCTCAACCGCTAGGCCATCTCTCCAGCCCCGATAGTAACCATTTTTTTTTTTTTTACTAATATAACAAGCTTGTTATTTATTAATTGTAAGGTAGAAAAGTGTCGGATAGGTCACCTCTGCGGGTTCCCAGACCATCTGGAGCCTGCCATCTGGCAGCTTCCGGAGCATAGTGAGTGACAGGTCGGCCCTGTGTTTCCCAGAGCAGTGGAGTATGGCATCTGGTTGCCGGTGTGCAGGTCCAATTAGGCCCCGCAAACCTCCCACCCCTCACCACTCTCCCACCACTGTGGAGGTGCAGGCATCCCAGTGGAAACAGCAGTAGTGTCTCCAGTGCACAAGGTAAGAGAAGAGACAAAGAGACAGCCAACCCACCACTCCACAATCTAGAGGAACAGGCCTTCAACACAAGGAAGAAATACCTGAATTTCAGATTAAAAACAACAAAACGTCAAACCAAACCCACATGCCAAAAGCACAAGGAAAAATCACAACATGGCAAAGCAATAAAAAAAATCAAAACAGGGCAAAAGCAAAATAAATTCCCCCCTAACTCTTTCCTCCTATGGAGATCCAACAATGGGATCTCCCTGGAGTAACTCAGGACACAGACCTTGAAAAATCATAGATATACTCAAAGCAACAAGGAATATAAATTACAAATCAAAGAACTAAAGGAAGAGAAGGAACAATCACAGACGGCTGGCTTTGATGAAAATGAAAAAAAAAAAAAAAAAAAAAAAAAAAAAGAGTACTCATCCAGTCAACAGGAAAAGGCAGGAAAGAACCTCAGTAGCACAATGGATGAAGAAGAAAATATAATATCAAGCCTAGAAGATAACATGGGAGTTCTGAAGAGCTCAAGCAAAGGTTATGAAAAATTAAAAGAAAAAACTCAAGAGGGGAATAACCAGGAAATGTGGCTCACCATGAAGAGACCAAACCTCCACATCAGAGGTATAGAGGAAGGAAAAGATTCCCAGGATATTGGTATGGACCAGATCTTTAATAGAATTATAGAAGAAAATTTCCCCAAACTTAAAAAAGACATACCCATACAAATATAAGAAGTACATAGAACACCAAAATAGACAAGATCAGAAATTAACTCTTCATTCCATATCATAATCAAAATGCTAGATGCTCAAAACAGAGACAGAATACTGAAAGCCACAAGGGGAAAACAGCGAGTTAAATATAGAGGAAACCCCATCAGAATTACAGCCAACTTTTCAATGCAAAACAATGAAAGCCAGAAGAGCTTGGACCAAAGTTTTCCCAGTATTAAATGACTACAGATGCCAACCCAGGTTACTCTACCCAGCAAAAATGTCAATTGTAATCGAAGGAGAAAGGAAAATCTTCCATGGCATAAATAACATGAAAGAATACATGTCTAAACAACCAACCCTCCAGAAAATACTCAAAACAATTCATAGGACAGAGGAAAGGAGCAGCTACCCACAAGTGGCAGGAGAGAGTAATTACCGAAGGTATAACCCCAGAAATACAAACATGGACCAAAAATGCAAACAGAAAATAGACAGAAGGGAACCAATATATATAGTAAGTTCCTCTGGACCAGCTGAAGATGTTCAGGTCACAGCCAAGGAGTAGAGGTAAATAGATGGTGAAACCAACACACAGACACCGAGAATAGGGTGAAAGGCAGGGAGGATGCTAGCTCCTGCTAAACTTGTTTAATTTGGGAAACATCAGGCTTTATATATCACCATCCTCTGCTTCTTCTGGAAGTGTATCAGGTGCTGATCAAACTACCGACTTAGCTATTGCTTCTGAGCACAGGTTAAGTCTGTTCTGCAGGTGTGTAACATTCTATATATCCACCACTTTGCTTTTAAAGCAACAAACAAGCAAACAAACAAACAGCAACAACAAAAAGGTGGCAGCCTCTAGTTCTAGCATTCCAACATCTGACTGTGCCTGTCTTAGGTTGTCCTGATTAACAGGATCTTACCCATCATTGGCTAACCAGCCAGCCATTGAGGAAAATACTAGGAACAGTGTCTGTCTGGGTGGAAGTAGAGGCATTCCAACATCTGACTGTGCCTGTCTTAGGTTGTACTGATTAACAAGATCTTACCCATCATTGGCTAACCAGCCAGCCACCACATGGGGATTTACCCTGACAAGTCATGAATGACAGAGAGCCAAATGCAAAGAAGATGATATTTTCAGAAATGCTCAACCACAAGTAGGTGTTCTTGTCAGCACCAATAGTAAAAACAGAATATTTGATGGATTTGCAGCAGGTATTGAAATGACAAATCATGCAGCTGCAACACTTGAAGACAACCAAACTTCAAGGCTATTTTTAGGATCTGATGTCAATATAGCAATGGCAGTTCCAGGGGATCTGACCCCTCTTCTGACCTCCAAGGGCACTACCTGACATGGATGCACCTACCTACCTGTCTGTAGGTGATACATTCAGACACATAAAATAAAAAATAATACATTAAAAAAAGAATTCTAAAGCATGAGCTGATGGAGTGTGTGCTGGATAGCTTTAGTGTCAACTTGACACACCTGGGTTGAGGGAGCCTCAGTCGGGGAATTGGCTCCATTGGATTGGCCTGTGGCCACATCTGTGGAGTATTGTCTTGATGGTCGAGCAGTGGGGGAGGGCCCAGCCCACAAGAGTGGTGCCACCCTGGGCAGGTTGTTGTGTACTGTATAAGAAGGTGGGCTGGGCATGAGCCAGGTGAGCAAGCCAGAGAACAGCACTCCTCCATGGCCTGTGCTTCAGCTCCTGCCTCCAGGTTCCTGCCCTGAGTTCTTGCCTTGGGCTCCCTGAGTGAGAACTGTGACCCACGAGATGTAAGCTGAATAAACCCTTTCCTCCCCAAGTTGGTGTCGGTCAAAGTGTTTTGTCACAGCAGTGGAAGACAGACTAGAACAGAGAGTGAAGCCATTTGCTGCCACGCCTTACAATGTAAATTTGATCCCTGGGACCCACACGGTGGAAGGGGAGAATGGACTCTCCCAAGTTGTCCTCCTACCTCCACACATGTGCTATTACTACACATGGATTCCCCCCTCACACGCAATAAACACATGTAATAGAAACTTAAAAAGAATTCTAGAGGCTGGAGTGACATTCAGCAGTTAGGAGCACTGTCTGCTCTTGCAGAAGACTGCAGTTGGGTTCCGGCACCCACATGGCAGCTCACGACTGTCTGTAACTCAAGTTCCAGGGGATCTGTTGCCCTTTTCTGCCCTCCGTGGGTATTTCATGCACCATTGCATTTACGTACATGCAGGCAAAACACTCCTACATATAAAAAAATACATAAATAAATGAATTACAAAACAGTCCATTCTTCTGTGAAGATGTCTGTATTTTTTTTGTACTCTTAAAGCAAGTTTTATGCTTGGTCATAGAGTGCCTTCTTACTGTTTTCAAAAAATTAATTCTTGGCCACACTTGAGTGTTGGCCTAATGTCATAATTAAATTAAAACTCCATGTTTAAGTGATTGGTTTCTCTGGTGAAACTTTACAACATTTGGAGGTTCCACCGAGATATAAAAGTGACCCTGAGAGGGGTGCTCAGCAGAGACCCTCAGCCAGTCTAAAGCAAAAGTGAAAGTAAAGCCATGTGGCTTCAGAATTTTATAGGATCTGGAATGGTGGTGGCCCCCTGGCTGGGCCTCTTGGTCCAACCTCTCCTTTGGCTCAGAGGTCCTCAGCTGCCACTGAACCTGACCCCTGCTCTGCCAGAAAATATAGAGACTCCCCTGGGGCCCCACCCCACCCATGGGTATGTGAGGCTCTGTATCTCCTACTGCAGGCTACAGGAGAAGAAAGCAATCCACACTTTTCCAGAGTTAAAGGTGCAACTACCTAAGAGGAAACTCACACTGTGAATATCAAAATGCCTGGAAAGCAGATCCTGGGTCCAGACATCATGGCCAAATGAACAAAAGGAGATGCCCAATAATGGATGCTTCAGAACCCTCATTGAGAAATTCTAATGGACTTTTAATTTGGACATTTAATTCACCCTGTTCCTCTTCTGGTTCCCTGCCTGGAAAATGCACCTAGCTACCTCACCTTCACTTCTCCTTCACAGGCACTAGTCAAAGACTTTGTTCTGTCTATAACTATAGTTTTGGGGGTCTTTTAGATAGCCCTACTGAGCAAGAAGTACCCCAGTTGCCATCCCCTACACCCCTTTTCATCATGGAAGAAGTTAGAGTGGTAGGTGCCCCTATTCCCTCTTGGCAATTGGGGTAACCTCCTCAGAGGATAATGTGATAAAAGTAGGAGCTAAAAATTGGCTAGGCAGTTTAGGGTCAAGACCCCCCAAAGAGCCAGTTTATTTCTCAGCTAAGAGCTGAAGACCTCCTGGATCTGCCAGTAAACTTACGCTTCTGGTTGTTCTGATTTGTGACCCATGCATCCTTAACTCACTTGTCAGATTTATTAACCAGTAGGTAAATTCTATTAAACTCATGGTGCTAAGGACCTAGTACAACCCCTTCCCTAGTGGAGATCATTCCTTCTTGGAAACACCAACTGTGGTCAACTGTTATAAACTCTTCAAGTCCTTCTTTGAAGACCTCACAATGAGAGGGGGAAATGAGATAGAGGATTATTGAGAAAGAGGATTATAAAGACTCAGGAATAGTGTTCTCAGATACAATTAAGTCATTTTCCCTGAGTCATTCTAGGAATGATTGGTTTGCTAGCTTTATGCCTTTCCCCTTGATTGGTTAACTTATCTGTTGTCTTATACTTCTGTAATTGGCTTGATGCTTTGTGTGCTTCCCTTTGATTGGTAACTTTTTTTTTCATGATGTGGCCTATATTTTATTAATTTCTTTATTATTAATTTTTATTGTTATTAAACTTTTTCCATAAATCATACATCATTTCTCAATCGAATTTAGAGTCACTTCCCTTTCCATGCCCCCCACCCCACCTGAGTTCCTGCACTCTGCCATATATATCTTGCATCTTTTTCTGAGGTTTTTTTCAGGTCTTTCCAGAGGTTTTTTCCCCCAGTTATTTTGTTGTTGTTCTCTCTAACTTGTATTGCTTCAATATATATATACATATATACACATAGTTTATATATACATAAATATATACATACATACATACATACCCATTTGATTGGCAACTTTAACTGTGGTGTTAAACTCTGATTGGCTGGTGTACTTTATTCGTAACTTTAATTGTGATAGTAAACTCTGATTGGCTATTGTACTTATAAATTGCCCTGTAACCCACACCTTGTGGCCACACTCTTCCCGAGTTGAGTGTTGGCCTGGAATCATAATAAAATTAAAGCCTCCTTTAAAACTCAAAAAAAAATTAGTTCTTTTCAGACAGGGTCTAACTGTGTAGCCCTGGATGGCCTAGAGCCTACTGCAGCAGAAGCTGATGTGTGTAATTTTGAGTTGGGTATATCATTCCATACATATTTTAATTAGTTAAAACGCTGTAATATTACTCATTAACATTAAGGGCTTCTGACCAAACAGTGCTGGGTCATTCACTTAGATGTATTTTAATATCTATCATTGTGCTAAACATATGGAAGGCTCCTGATCTCTCTCTCTCTCTCTCTCTCTCTCTCTCTCTCTCTCTCTCTCTCTCCTCTTGATAAGGTCTCATTTAGCCTAAACTGGCTTCGAACTCACTCACTATGTAGCTAAGGATGCCGCTGAACTACTGATCCTCTCTTTCTGCCCTTACCTCATGAGTTTGTGATTTTAAGTATGCACTACCACACCTGGTTTTTATGAGGTACTTGAATTAAAGTCGGGGTTAATGCCTGGTAGGCACAGATTTTCTGAGATAAATCTCCAGATTCCAATATATTTATCAAGTGAATAAACAGGTGGTGGGTGGAGTTCAAGTCCAAAATGGCTTGTTATAGCAAAGAAAGTTTCACTCTTGCACCATAGATACCTCCAGTGTTATCCATGACTAATGTTCTCAGCAATTTTTGGTTTTGTGGGTTTGTTTTTATTATTTTCTGTTTATGCGGGGTGTGTGTGTGTGTGTGTGTGTGTGTGTGTGCATGTATGTATGAGTGTATGCATATGTGTTTGAGGGGGATGCCCATGGAGGCCAGAAGAGGGCATTAGATCCACTGGTATTGGAGGTACCAGTGGTTGTGAGGTTCCCAACATGGCTGCTGGGACCAAACTCAGGTCTCCCAAAGAGCAGCAAGTGCTCTAAACTGTGGAGCCACTTCTCCAGCCTCTTCTTACATTCCATATTTTTAATTCTGATACTTAGATTTGACCATTATTCATATGTCTACTTTGTCTACCAAATCATATTTCCTGATGTCCTTGTTTCCTAGGGGACCATGTATTATTCAACTTTAGTCTTTAGTTCTTTTTTTTAGTATTTTTTTATTTATTTATTATTTTATGTGTATGAGTGTACTGTCAGCATGCAAGTAGGTGCACCCTTGTTGTGCAATGCTGCAGAGATCAGAAGAGGGTGTCAGATTCCCCTGGAACTGGAGTTAAAGATAGTTCTTAGCTGCCATGTGGGTGCTGGGAATCAAACCTGGGTCCTCTGCAAGAGCAGTCAGTGCTCTTAACTGCTAAGCCATCTCTCCAGCCCCTAGTCTTTAGTTCTTATAATAGTACATGGTACCAAGGAGGTGCTGAGTCAATAACCAGTGGGTGAACAGCTGTTAAAGTGATCAGAGGACCTTGATCTTTAATATCAACTTAGTTCATTGCCACCTGAGCTGTTCTGTGCCCCCACAATGCACCAGACTCTTCTACATAGTTGAAGAGATATATGTGGGTGGGGGGAAAATCTGGAAGATTCTAGAAGAAAAAGAGAACTCAGTAGGCCATGCTGTCATTTGAAAGACAGTGAGCACTATTTAGACTACAGTTAGGGTTTATTAGCTAACCCTCACAGACAATGGTGATACCAGTGTGGTCTCATGCTGGTCCAGGTGGTTTCTTAATCATTTGTCTTTGGTGTTTTGGGTATTTTTTTCACCTCATTTCTACCAAATGAACATAGCTGCTCATTCCTTCAGAAGAGACTGTGGCCTCCTGCAGTACCAGAGACAGATAGAGAATGATGAAACATAAAATTACTCAAAAACTGCAGGGATGGGTGGCTGGATGTGGTGGTGCACACTTTTAATCCCAGCACTTGGGAGGCAGAGGCAGTCAGATCTCTGAGTTCAAGGTCAGCCTGGTCTGCAGTGAGTTCCAGGCTAGCTGGGGCTAAAGGGAGACCCTGTTTTAAAAAAAATTACTCAAAAACTAAGAGGAATCTTGAGCTTCATGTTTTGAATTTTCGAGTCTTTAAGATTCAAACCAAAGATACTGGCTTGGATTTAATTCTTCTGCAATTGAGAGCTTGTTTTGTGGGTTCTGTTTTCTTTATTAACTCTACAAATTATTATACAAATTAGTTGCATAAAAAAGAACTACTACAGGGGAGATGGCTCATTTGTTAAGGTGGTTGCCTAGCAACCATGAGGACCTAATTTCAGCCCCAAGAACCCATGTGAATACAGCTCTTAGTCAGTGTTGTGCTCTTGGAATTCTAGGAATGGTAAAATGGGAGGATCCCCAGAAGCTCCCCAAACAAGTGACCTGGCCTACTTGGTGAGGCTTCAGGCCAAGGAGAGACCATGTCTCAAACAAAAAGTGGAGTTAGAGGTGTGGTGGTTCATGTCTTTATTATTATTATTATTATTACTATTTTTTTATGTGTATGAATGTACTGTCTACATGTAGGTTTGTGCACCCGTGTAGTGCAATGCCGCGGAGGTCAGAAGAGGCTGTCGGATTCCCTTGGAACTGGAGTTGAAGACGGTTCTCAGCCATCATGTGGGTGCTGGGGATCAAACCTGGGTTTTCTGCAAGTGCAGATGGCGCTGTTAACTGCTAGGCCATCTCTCAAGCCCGGATGGTTCATGTCTTTAATCCCAGCACTTGGGAGGCAGAGGCAGGAGGAACTCGATGAGTTCCAGGTTAGCCTGGTCTAGATAGGGAGTTCTAGGCTAGCCAGTGCTACATAGACAGATCCTAAAACAAAAAACAAAAAACAAAAAACAGTGAAAATTATCTGAGAAATAACACCAGAGGTTATCCTCTAACCACGCGCATGATCATTCATGTGCAAAAGTGCACCTGGACACACATGCACCACTCCCACAGGAACGCACACACAGACACACAGACACACAGACACACAGACACACACACACACACACACACACACACACACACACACACACAGAGTTTCAATGGGAGCAATCTGCTAAAGAAGAAAATCAAGCTTGAACTGAGAATCAGGAAACCAGGTTCCACTGGAGGCTCGGCAGTAGGTCTGCCAACCTGGACACGCCTCTTCACTTCATCAGCAGTTTTCCCATTTGTAAATTGAACAGGTTGAGTCAAATATTTTACAACTCCACTTCAAACTTTTATCATTTATTTATAGAACTGTGAAATTTATTATGAATATGAGTACTGTTCCTGTGAACTTATAATTTGTCTTCGAGGAGGGTGGAACAGCTAGCATCCATTAAGCACGTGGTTGATGTTGAGGGGTTAGAAACAATAACAAAGGCTAAAGGACAGCAACTATGAAGAGTGACCCCAGAATCCAAACTTCCCTTGGGATCTGCCATGGTCTTTGGGGGACTGCATTAAGGTCCAGCCTTTTCCTCTGTGGATGTCACTACCTCTCTATCCTCATGGGCACTGCCCCTGACAACATTCCCTAGTCAACCCCCTACATGCAAATCTGAGTCCCAGAGGAGTCTGGTTTTCTGGTGGTTGTAGTCATGTTCCTGTCTCTTCCCACATCCCACCATGTGGCAGGTGGGCTCAAATGAACAGATGACCACAGGGCCAGTGAGAGATGGGCAGGGAGAAATCCAGTTCTTTGTTTCCATAAAGGCTAAAGCTGTAGTACATCTGGGAGTCCACACCTCGGCTAGCAAAGCCAAGAGCACAGGACATGCGTTCCACTGTGTTCTGTTCCTGCTCATCCCTTTCCATGAATACATCTAATTCCTGGCAGCAGCTAGAGTAGGGCACTGCTTCGCCATAACTTGATTAAGATCCACAGAATAGTTCTAAGTTGGCCAATCTTGTTCTGCTAAAGCCAGGAAAATCCTTGGTTTTCCAACTGCTTCCTTTTTCAGATGAAAACCAGGGTGAAGTCACTCACACAGCGATGGTCTGAATCCATCAGACTACAAGGTGTTAAGGGTTCAGGAGAGCTTGCTGTTCTGTTCTTGGACAAAGTGCATTAGGGACCTGTGACTGCTTCAAGGTCTCATCCAATAATTGTTGAACTGGGTCATTTTAAGCAGATTAATTCAGAATCAATACATGCCCGGGAATATGCAATCACTTGTGTACACACACACCACACACATCTTTATCTTGAGCTACCAGCTGCACTACATCATGTTGTATTAACATAAACCTTTCAAATAAATACCTGCTGCCCGGTCCCTTGATTTGTTCCCTGCTTGTAAGTTCTCCTTCAATATCCTGGAAAATTTTTTGTTTGTTTGTTTTTTGGGTCTTTTTGAGACAGGATCTCCCTGCAGCCCCAGCTGTCCTGGAACTCTCTATGTAGACCAGGCTGACCTTGAATTCACAGAGATCTGCCTTCCTCTGTCTTCTGAGTGGTGGGATTAAAGATGTGTGCCACCACGCCCAGCTCCTTGAGTATTTTTACACCTACATATAATTTGTTTTTGGTCTTTTTGAGACAGGGTCTCCCTATAGATCTGGCTGTCTTGGAACTCATTATGTAGACTAGGCTGGCCTTGAACTCAAAGAGATTTGCCTGCCTCTGTCTCCCAAGTGCTAGGAGTAAAGGTGTGTGCCAGCATACCCAGCTGCCTACATATAATTTTAAAAAATAATTTCATCATTATTATTACTATTATTATTTCCTTGAGAAATGTTGGGTTTTGGTTTGGGGTCCCCTCTCCACTTGCAGAGAGCTTCAACTTTCTGTATGAATGTGTACATGTATGTGTGAGTCTTCATCTGTACAGATGGGATTCTCTTCTTTTAATCAATAGGAGTTTATTTCATTATTGCTCTCTGATGGATTGAGATTTTTTTCCTGCCTTTTAATTCTTTAATCGGCTATGAAAATGAACCCAACAATAACCCCCAGACTGATAAGACTGCCACTCACAGCACGATTGCAGGTGTGCACCACCATGCCATGTTTGTGTGAGGTGCTAGGGATCGATCTTGGGACTTCATGGATGGACTCTTCCAACTGATCTACATTCCCAGCTCTATAGGAAAGTTCAAAGTTTTAAGCTGGGCATAATGTAATCCCAGAAGTTAGGAAGTAGAAGCCAGAGGATCAGAAATTAATCATCATTTGGAGCTACACAGTGAGTCTGAGGCCACCCTGAGCTACCTGAGACATTATTTCAAACAGAATCAAAAAGAAAAAAAAAAAAAAACCAGAAAAATATCTTTAAAAAATTGTTTAGAAAGAACAAGTGTTCTCCTTTAAGTTCAGCACAAAATGACAGGATTTAAAAACCAAACAACAAAAAGCAGTTTCTGAAAGCAATCCTGTCTGTGGAGCATCTAGGCACAGGCAGTAATGGCAGCAGGGACAGCTCTCCTCCAGGCAGGATAGCACTGATTCTGTCATGAGCCATATGATCCTTGGGTCACTAGGCTGAACAATCTGGGTTCCAGCCAAGACCTGCAACAATTAGATAAGCCCCAATCTGTTCATAACTCCATTTCCACCATAAAATTACAGTGCTGGACTTGGGGTCACCTAGACCCTCTAGTCTCAGAACTTGGATTTTTTTTTTTTTACCATGATATTTGATGGTATTTAGTTCATACACTATCATAGTCCTGATTTTGCCAGTGTTGTGATATGTTTGTGGTTTTTAACTCTCTGAATGACTAAATTGGGTCACCGCTCCACAAATCCAATTGTCAGTCTGTCAACTGTAGAAATACAGTTTGATTGTCCATGCCCAGGCTGGCTAAGCAGTGCTGTACCTGTGTGCCCCAGGGTGCTTGCCTCCTCTGTGTGCACATCACCAATAAGAGCTCAGTTTTGCAAATCACAAACAAAACAGAAGGCCGTGGAGACCTCTAGCCCATATCTTTTCTTGTTGAAACTGAATATTCTCTTTTCTGATTAAGAACTTGCAGAGGTATTTCATTGGCATGTGAAGCATTTTACAAAGAGCAGAGTTAGCTAATCTTAAGCCTGGATCCTGTGTCCGGGGGCTACTCCTGGGAGGTCCCCAGCCAGGTGTGTGGTGAGTCATGCCTTTAATCCTAGTATGCTTTCAATCCCAGCACAGCCAAGGTTTAGGTTAAGGTCAGAAATAACGATTTCTGAACAAAATGGAGTTTATCCAGCCCATCTCATTTTCCATCTCTTATTAAGCTGGAAACCTAGTTAGGGATATTTACTATATTTCTGAAAATGCTCTAAAGTTTTGGTTTTGAAACTATTTTGTCATGACACTGTTTCTAACCTCAGTATTTTATGGGACTGCTTAAATTTATAGACTCATGTTCAATGATAAGGGAATAATTATAAAAATGAATACTAATTTACTTGATATCAAATTGCTAAGATTGTTAAATTCCAGGGTGCAATTCATTTATGTGTTTTGATATGTTATACATTTGCTAAGCCTACTTAAAACATCTCTAAGCATTCTAAGAGAATAGGTCATTCAAAACCTGCTCTCAGGCTTGTAACAACATCTCACAGTTTATACTAGTGTATTTGATATAACTGTCCCTTCTCATTACATGGGAATACATATTAATTACTTAGTAAGTGTTCACAACTGAGGGTTGTTCTGTTTATATCTAGTCAAATTTAAGAGGGTTCAGTTTTTGCCCAAGCTTTATCTACACATCACATGAAACTTCAAGGTTTAGTAAAAGTACATGATACCTGTATTGAATTAAATTGGCTAAATATTTCCAGGATAAAATTGGTATAAACACTTAAGCTAGTTTACTAATGGCCTAAATAGGACAGAGATCTTGTTCATTTTCAGTCCACTCCTGGCTTGAACTGGACTCCCTGTTATAGATTTGGATTAAATGAACATAGACAAGTAGTGGGTTCCTTCTGCCTACTGAAAGATATACTTTATGCTTTTCTGAATCACACAAGTGTTACTTTTGAAATGTCTTTTGACCTAACAAGATAATTTGGCTCAAAAGAAGTTTAGTTCTACCTCCCTGAACCAGCTGCATACAGTCCAGGAGATAGTTTTGATGGCCTTGGTAATCCTTATCAGCTGATTTCCTGTCTTTAGGTATGTGATACAACTCCTGCCTTTCTGAGAGAACTACAAATCAGGATATGGGGGTCTGGGAAGGAAAGAGATTGTTCCTGTTTGTAGTAAATTATAGTAAACAGTTTACATTTAAGATAGGCTTGAAATTATTTCATTTTCTCTCACGGACTATGCCTGCTCAACCTATGGTGTTAAATCTCTCTTCTAGTCAGTGTTATACAAGGCTAATTGAGCTTCTGTCTAAACCTTATCTAAAATATTATACAGTAATTAAAAGTTTCAGGCTGGCATAACTTAGCCTTTCTGGATGGTTAAGGACCATACTTAATGTCCATTGCAATTCGGGTGAGGGACTTGAGGGATAACTTTGTTCCTTGCTGACTGAGGTCAACTAAGTCCCAGAGGACTATGTATGGGGGCATCTCTTGAAATGTCCTGCAATCATGAGTCACCAGTCCTCCTGTGCAGGGAAGTCTTGGAGTTCCATTAACAGGACTCCAGCCAGTGTCCAGTCTATAAAGAGGAGTTTCCTCATGCTTCGAAAAGGGAAGCCTGCTTCAGCAAGACCTGCCTTTGTCCTCGTGTGATGGAACTGGTAAGTGAAAAGCCAAAAGGAGCCAGACCCCCCCCCACTTCCCCCAAACCCGTGTGGCTGCAGAGAACCAGATCCTCAAGTGACCTTGAGAAAACATCCAAAAGGAAAGTATAACGAAAAATAACCAGTAAAGCCTAAGAAATTGTACTTCAGGCATAAAATTTCAGATCTTAGTAAAAGACAAAAAGTAGCCAGTTTCTTGAGTTTCTTAGCAGCCTGGTATGTGCAAAAGCCTGGGGATGCCAAAAACTGTGTCTTCTCCCTGGCCTCATAGTGGGGAATCCTAGACAGCATAACCCCCATGGCTGTATCTTCTAATTGGATCCCTAAGTAACCTTAGGCTTCATTTCTCATCCTGGTAATAGCTCACTGCCTTATCTGGTGCTTGTAAGACCCTCTCCAACAACTGAGCTGTACCAGTTTTAATCAATTTTTGCTTGCTCTCCCTTCAGACAAATATGAACTTATCCCTGCTGACAACGGTGACACCCAGGTGTAAAGCATCTCACTCTCTTGTGTCACTAACTCCCTCTTCATCATCTGCCATCAGCTCGAAGCAGCTAGAATGAAAAACATCACCCTTATCCCTATGACTCAAAAGGGTGGAATGTAAGGTTGTAAGCCCAACTAAGTCAGGGATTTTCCAGGAAGCCAACCGAAGTACAGTTCCAAGAAAGTTGCTGCAATCAGGCTTCTACTGATACTAGCCATAAGCCTCAGTTTATCTCGAGATGCTTCTACCGATACCAGCCACAGATTCATCTGCGCCCTGATACCTCATCTCCTTGCCCCCACCTCCTTGTAAACTCACTTCCTTGTGTGCCTGGGTACAAAACCGACATTCTGGGGACATTCTAATGCTGGTCATTCTAATCCCAACACAGGCAGGCCAGCCTCCATGCCTGAAATAAACCCAGCTCCCTTTCCATTGGGGGGTGGGAAGAAGAACTCGTAAGGCAAATGCTATTTCAAAGCGAGAGTGTACTATTCCGGGCTGGAGAGATGGTCTAGCAGTTAAGAGTGACGACATGGGTGCACAAACCTACATGCAGACAGTACATTCATACACATTCAAAAATAAATAAACTTAAAAAAAAAAAAAGAGTGCCGACTGCTCTTACAGAGGACACGGGTTCGATCCCCAGCACCCACATGGCGGCCGAGAACCGTCTGAAACTCCAATTCCAGGAGAACTCCAGTTCCAGGGGAATCCGACACCCTCTTCTAACCTCCGCGGCATTGCACGACATGGGTGCACAAACTTGCATGCAGACAATACATTGATACACATATAGAAATAAATAAATGCTGGGCGTGGTGGCTCATGCCTTTAATCCTAGCACTTGGGAGGCAGAGGCACACGGATCTCTGTGAGTTTGAGGCCAGCCTGGTCTACGGAGTGAGTTCTAGGACAGCCAGAGCTACAGAGAGACCCTGTCTCAAAAAAAAAAAAAAAAAAAGTGTACTATTCCATCAAAACCTATGAAAATGTTTATTATTGTCTTTCTTTATAACATTTTGTAAAATTACTTCATTATAAAATTACTTCACAATTGCTTTTCTGCTTTTATATTGAACAAAATGGTTAGCTTTCAAACTGTTAATCAAGCATAGCTCCCTTTTAGAGATGCAGGGCCAGCTCAGCACGAAGACACAAGGAAAAATGTCTGAGGGTCTTCGACAGTGCCGATGAGGTTTGTTCTTGCCATCTAAGCATTGCCTTGGATTGATGGATCCCTTGTAAATTCATCATTTATACCAATATGAGGTCTGATTATAGAGTCTTCTGGATGGCGACTCAATTTTTTATTTGTTTTTTGTTGGATTGCTTTTTGTTTTTCTTCTGAATATTTTCCTTTCTCCCTCTCTTCCTTCCTTCCTTTCTTTTTTTCCTTTTATCAAGGGAGACAGGGAAGGAAGCTCAGTGCCACTCTGTCACCAGAAAATAACCCAAGGATTTCACCTGCTCTTTCAGGGGCCCCTACTCAGGCTACACCAGGGTTTGTAGCTTTGCTGCAGAGAATTTAGGGCTAGCTAGGATAAAACAGGAAACAGAATTGGGGGTGTGTGTGAATGAACAGAAAGGGAAGAATGAGTTAGACTTCCAATATAGAACCAAAATTGAAAGCCTGCAAACTAGACAAGCCAACACTCCATAAACAACGGGAAAACAGTGAAGGCATCTGAAGGAAGCAAGAAAAGGAAGCCTTCAACACAGTGAAAGAAACATTTAAGATTCACATCACAATACAAACAAAAACAAACCCACATGCCAAAAACACAACAAAAAAAAAAACAACATGGGAAAAGTGCAGAATAACTCCACACCAAACTCTACCAACCCTGTAGAAGATTCCTACAATAAGATCTCCCTAGAGGTAACCCAGGACACAGATCTTAGAAGAACAATTGTATACATATTCAAAGAAATCAAAGAATGTAAAGAACAAATCAGAGAACTAAGGAGAGATAATGAAAAACTCAGGAAGGACCTAGAGGGAGAGAATGACAAACTTTGGAAAGAACTAAAGGGAGAGAATGACAAACTCTGGAAGGAAGTGGAAACACTGAAAAGATCCCATGCTGAAATAGAAAAGGAAACCAACCAACAAAGCAAGGAGCTACAGGAAGAGATTGAGACAGCTCCAAAAGTAAGTGGAAATACTGAAGAAATCATAGGATGAAATGAAAAAGGAAATTGAACACTCATCATGAGGAGAGGATAGGAAAAAGCCTCTGAACTAGAATGGAGAAAACAAAAAAAAGAATATCAGACCTAGAAGATAACACAGAACAACTAAAAAGCTCAAGTAAAGATTAACAACCAGGAAATGTGGGGCACTATAAAAAGATCAAACCTCCCCATCATCGGGATAGAGGAAGAAGAAAAATTCCAAGAGAATGGTATTGATAAGATCTTCAACAGAATAATAGATGAAAATTTCCCCACAAAAAGACAAATCCATACAAATATAAGAAGCTCATAGAACTCCAAATAGACAAGATCAGAAAAGAAACTCCCCATGCCACATCATAGTTAAAACGCTAGATGCCCAAAACAAAGACAGAATTCTGAAAGCCAAAAGAGAAAATCAACAAGTTAAATATAAGGGGAACCCCAGAATGTTTCATGGCAGAATTCTATAAAACATTTAAAGAAGACTTACAACCATTATTACTCAAACTGTTCAGAACAATACAAGCATCACTCTAATACCAAAATGAGGCAAAGATACAACCAAAAAAGAAAACTATAGACCCATCTCATTAATGAACACAGATGCAAAAATTCTCAACAAAAATACTTGCAAACTGCATACAGATTCACATCAAAAAGATCATCCATCATGACCAAGTTGGATTCATACCAGAGATGCAGGGATGGTTCAACAAATGAACATCAATAAATATTATAAACCACATAAATAGACTGAAAGCCAAAACCCACCTCATCATTTCAATTGATGCAGAAAAAGCCTTTGACAAAAATCCAGCATCCCTTCATGCTTAAAGACCTAGAGTGAATTGGACTAGGGGGATCATTCCTCAATGTAATCAAAGCCATATAGAAGAAACCCACAGCCAACATCCTAAATGGAAAAAAAATTTAGAAGAATTCTCCTTAAAGGCTGCCCCCATCACCACTCCTTTTCAATATAGTGCTTGGAACACTTGCTAGGGCAATAAGGCAAGAAAAGGAAATTAAAGGAGTATTAATTGGAAAAGAGGAAATCAAGCTATCCCTTTTTGCAGATGATATGATAGTTTACCTAAGGGATGTTAAAAACTCCACCAGAAAACTCCTGGAAATGATTAAGAGCTTCAGTAAAGTGGCAGGATACAAAATTAACCTAGAAAAATCAGTAGCCTTTCTTTGCAGCAACAAGCAACTGAAGACGGAATACAAGGAGGCCTTCCCACTCAAAATAGCCTCAAAAACAATAAAATACCTAGGAACAAACCTAACCAAAGACACCAAAGATCTCTACAGTAAAAATTTTAAACCCCTGATGAAGGATATTAAAGAAGACATCAGAAGATGGAAAGACTTCCATCTTCCATCTCACTCCGATAAGGATGGCTAGGATCAAGAAAACAAATGATACCAAATGCTGGAAAGGTTGTGGGGAAAAGGAACACTCATCCACTGCTGGTGGGAATGGAAACTCATACAACCACTATGGAGAACCCTTAAAAGACTCAAAATGAGCCTACAACCTGACCCTGTCATACCACTCCTGGGTATATACCCACAAGACCCACAAGACTCATGCTCATGGATTGGAAAAATTAATATAGTAAAAATGTCTATTCTACCCAAATTAATATACAGAATAAATGCAATCCCAATTAAAATAACCAAGACTTTCTTCACAGGCTTGGAAAAAAATCCTTAATTTCATATGGGAAAACAAAAGACCCTGAATAGCCAAAGCAACCCTGAGTGAAAAGAGCAATACAGGGTGGATCTATATACCAGACTTCAAACTACAGTGCTGTAGTCATAAAAACAGCTCGGTACTGGCCCCCAAACAGACCTGTAGACCAATGGAACAAAACTGAAGATCCAAACTTGAACACATACAATTTCAACCACCTCATATTTGACAAAGGGGCCAAGATGACACAATGGAGAAAAGACAGCATTTTCAGCAAGTGGTTTTGCCAAAACTGGATCACCACTTGTAGAAGAATAAAAATTAAACCCCTACCTCTTGCCCTGCACAGAAATCAACTCCAAATGGATGAAAGACCTCAACATGAAACCAGAAACTCTGAAGGTGATAGAAGAAAAAGTTGGCAGCAACCTACAAGACATAGGCATAGGAAAAGACTTTCTAAATAAGACAGCAGCTGCATAGGAAATAAGATTGACAATTGACAAATGGGACCTCTTTAAACTCAAAAGCTTCTGTACAGAAAAAGAAATAATCAAGGAAGTGAAGATAAAACCCACAGAGTGGGAGGAAACCTTCACCCCTGATACATGTGACAAAGCATTAACTTCCAGAATTTATAAACTCCTCAAAAAACAAAGAAGTAAAAAAACACATGACTCACTCAAAAGATAGAGTAAAGAGTTGAACAGAAGCTTCACAAGTGAGGAAATAGAGATGGCTGAGAAACATCTTAAAAAGTGTTCAATATCACTAATAATTAAGGAAATGCAAATTAAAACCACTCTAAGATATCATCTCACTCTGATAAGGATGGCTAGGATCAAGAAAACAAATGATACCAAATGCTGGAAAGGTTGTGGGGGAAAAGGAACACTCATCCACTGCTGGTGGGAATGGAAACTCATACAACCACTATGGAGAACCCTTAAAAGACTCAAAATGAGCCTACCACCTGACCCTGTCATACCACTCCTGGGTATATACCCACAAGACCCACAAGACTCATTTTACCACAGAGATGCATGCACAGCCATGTTTATTGCAGCTCTCTTCACAAGAGTTATTGTGAAGAGCTGGAACCAACCCAAGTGATGAATGGTATCCCTCATCTGTGGACGCTAGCAGCAAGTACCTAGTTGTAAGGCAAACTGAGCAATGTTAATGTTATATTCCTTGTGATCTGAAAACAACTGTGTTCTTATATTGTGAATCCCCTAACAGGTTCTAAAGTTAACCTACCATTTATTTTCAGACTCTGGAATTTTGTTATATGTGTGGAAAGTATGTATGGATATTTTAGATTAATGTAAAATCAAAATGGAAAAATGTGAATCCTGAAATATGATTTGGAAATAACATAGTTTGTTTTCAGATGACATAATTTTAGTATAGGTGAGAAAAAATATATATGTATATGTTGAAGCAATACAAGTTGGAGGGAACAACAACAACAACAACAACAAAAGAACTGGGACAAAAATAAAAGACTGAAATAGTGAAGTTTTCCCCAACACAATAATCCTCTGCTTTGAAATAAACTTTGGAAAGACTCAGAAAAAGATGTAACACATGTATGGCAGAATGCATGAACTCTGGTGGGGTGTGGAACATGGAAAGGGAAATGAGTCTAAATTGGATTGAGAAATGATGTGTGATAATATGAAAAAGTTTAATAACAATAAAAATATATTAAAAACAGTTGGATTTAAAGGCATGTGCCACCATGCCTGGCTAGGAACATTTTTTAATATCATATTTTCCATTTATTTTTTGAGAATTAAAATAATTTTATTTATTTTGTGTGTGGGGTTATATGTGTCACAACATGTGTATGGAGGTCAGAAGACACTTTGCGGGAGTTAATTCTCTCTTTCCACCAGGTGGGTTTCAGGGATCAAACTCAGGTCAGTAGGTTTGGCAGCAAGTGCCTTCACCTACTGAGCCATTTTGCCAGCCCTCAAGAAGCTTGATGTAAGTGGTTACATCACATCCATAGTTAAGAGTAGAGAGAAATGAACGCATCATGATTACTTATTGCTCAGTCTCCTCTGTACGCTTATACAGTCTAGAACTCCCTGCCTCCCATAGTGCATTAGTGTGGAAATTACTTTTCTGTGACACTATCTCAGCTTGTTTTTTTAAAAAAAATTTTTAAATTTATTCTTATATGTGTATGAGTGTACTGTCTGCATGTAGGTTTCCGTACCCGTGTCATGCAATGCTGCGGAGGTCAGAAGAGTGTGTCGGATTCCCCTGGAACTGGAATTAAAGACGGTTCTCAGCCACCTTGTGGGTGCTGGGGATCGAACCCGGGTCCTCTGCAAGAGCAGTCGGTGCTCTTAACCGCTAGTCTATCTCTCCAGCCCCATCAGCTTTTTTTTTTTTACTAGGCGTTAAGCTCCTTTTGCAAGCCTTTAGTCTCTCATGACGCTTCCCTGCCTTTCACCATGAATAATGCATGTTTGTGTGTGTGTGTGTGTGTGTGTGTGTGTCTGTGTGTGTCTGTGTCTGTGTCTGTGTCTGTGTGAGAGAGAGACAGAGAGACAGAGAGAGAGAGAGAGAGAGAGAGAGAGAGAGAGAGAGAGAGAGAGTGTGTGTTGTGAAAATCTCAGTGTTGAAGGCAGCAAATATCATCGGAATTAACAAATGATCCCATTTGTGTTGCAAACAACACGTGGCATTAGAATCATAACATCTGTTTGCGGCTGTGTGTCCTGTCTGGGTCAGTAGTGGGCAGAAGGGAAATCCCTTGATCAGCCAAGTTCAGCTTGTCTTTTCTCATCTCAAGTTTCACTAAAGAGAGCAAATTCTTTATTCAAGAGGACAGTTCCAAGAGAAATAAGAAGGAACAAGTTCTCAGAACAGATCCGACTCAGCCTAGTTCTAACAGACCTCAAGAGGTCAGGCCATCTTTGTTCCGGTACAGTAATGTGGCATATCTCCAGTGGCATCTCTCCACCCAGACTAGATTGTCCCACATCCCTTAATGAGTAATGATGCTGGTGGGAGGGTAAAGTCATACAACCACTATGGAGAGCAGTGTGGAGAACCCTTAAAAACTCAAAATGAGCCTACCACCTGACCCACCCATACCACCCCTGGGTATATACCGACAAGACTCATCCTACTGCAGAGATACATGCACATCTATGTTTATTGAAGCTCTCTTCACAATAGTGAAGATGTGGAAACAACCCAAGTCTCCCTCAACTGAACAGTAGATAACAAAAATGTGGTACATCTACACAATGAAGTTCTATGAAGTGGTAAAGAAAGTTGACATCATGAACTTTGCAGGTAAATGGATGGAACTAGAAGCCATTATGCTAAGTGAAGTAACACAGTCCCAGAAAAACAAAGGATGAATGGTATCCCTCATTTGTGGATGCTAGCACCAAGTACCTAATTGTAAGGCAAACTGAACAATGTTAATGTTATATTCCTCTTTATCTGAAAGCAACTGTACTATTATAATGTGAATCCCTTAACAGGCTCTAGAATTAACCTATCACTTATTTTCAGACATTGTAATTTTGGTATATGGGTGGAGGGTATGCATGCATATTTTAGAGAATTATAAAATTAAAATGGAAAGATGTGAATCCCGAAATATGATTTGGAAATAAAATACAGTTTGTTTTCAGACAACATAATTTTAGTATAGGTGTGACACACACACCACACACACACACACATACATATATGCATATGTTGAAGTAATACAGATAGGAGGGAATAACAACAACAAAAGAACTGGGACAAAGAACCCACTGAAACAGTCAAGTTCTCCCCCAAACAATAATCTTCTGCTTTGAAAAACTTTAAAAGGATTCAGGAAAAGATATAAGACATGTATGGCAGAATGCATCAACTTGGGTGGGTTAGGGGGGCATGGAAAGGGAAATTAGTCTAAATTGGACTGAGAAATGATGTATGAAATACACAAAACTTCAATAAAAATATTTACAAAAGAAAAAGAATGCCAAAAAAATCTCTTGCAGATTACATGTACAGAGGGCTAACACAGAGTGAAATGTGTTCATCATGTAGCTGGCTACCCAAACACTTCCAAGCCACCCTATTTCTTTTTTTTTAATTTATGAAAAATTTTATATGTATATGAATGTTAAACCTGCAGGTGTGTAAGTGCACTGTGTTGGGAAGGGCCCTTGGAAGACAGAAGTGGCCATCGGATCCTCTGGATGTGGAATTGCAGGTAGTTGTTAGCCACCATGTGGGTGCTGGGATTTGAACCCAGGTCTTCTGCAAGAACAGCTACTGCTCTTAACTGCTGAGCCATCTCTCCAGCCCCCACCTCCCTATTTTTAACCATGGCATGCATAACTTCTTTTTAAAAATATTTTTAATAAACTTTTAAAAAATTTATTTTTTACGTGTACGAATGTACTGTCTGCATGTAGGTTTGTGCACCCGTGTCATGCAATGCCGTGGAGGTCAGAAGAGGGCATCGGATTCCCCTGGAACTGGAGCCAAAGATGGTCCTTAGCTGCTATGTGGGTGCTGGGGATCAAACCCAGGTCCTCTGCAAGAGCAGTTGGCGCTCTTAACCACTAGTCTATCTCTCCAGCCCCGACATGTGTAACTTCTTAAGGTTAATGGTCTTTCCTCCTCCCCTAAAGGTCCAATGGTGCTATCTGTTGTACACTTTAATAGAATCCAGGTAGCCTTTTTTCTTAATTGCCTTTATCTGGAGTATTAAATTTCAGTTCTATCTCTTGCCAGCAGATGGCTTCAGGTTCAACCATCAGGCACTCAGCTTGAAGCCTCAAGACAAGCAGAGTGAAGTAGATAATATACCTCTGAGCCCTCTCAGGCTTCTGAGATGTGTGCATTTGATAGGGTTGAGTCCCACAACATCTCCAGGCTATAAACTTGGAAATAGCTTAGTTTTAAATGTGTCCTCTTTTAGAATTGCTGCCCCTTCTGACTTATGCACCCAAGAACCCAAACAAGTCTGCTGTTGCTTCCTGTCTTGAGAACTTCTGACCAGAGCCCAGCTGGTCTCTAAAGTTAAGCACTTATCAGATTAAAGAAAAGATTCACAGCCCTAGCTTTCTCCTGGAAACGTACTAAGGGGGAGGCAGAAAAGTGTCCTTCCCTCTGAATCACAAGGATGGTTCATTTATTAAACTTATGCCTACTATATTAAAAAAAGTTAGCGTGTCAGAAACGTGTGCCCATAGAAAGAGCTGTATGAACCTGCTTAGGAAGCATGGGCCAAAATTGGGTGTGGCGGCCCAGGCCTTGACCCCCTAGAGATCGAGGTAGGAAGACCTCTCATCTGAGGCTACCTTGCCTGAATATGAGAGCCTGTCCCAACAATAACCCAAAAAAGCTTATGCTGAAATTACTTTTATATGTACTATGCATTTATTGCATAAGAGTTTTTTGGACGTGATGACAAGGTCAGCCTCATGGCCTAGGCAGGATGAGAGAGAGGACATGATTCTTCATCTGTCTGCCCTGTGTGGCAGGTGGGGACTCTTGGTCAGGAGAGTACAGAGACCCTGCAGACCTCAGGACCTGTGGACACTACCACCATCACCACCATTTATTTACTCAAGCACAGGTGTGGCTTCTTCACAGAAAGACCAAGGCTGGGGAGCTGTGCCATATGGCAACCTTAGTCTCTACATACTGTCCTCCCAGACCTCAGACCCCTACAAAGGGCAGAGGTTGAAACCTAACTTTGAGTGAGGGTCAAACTGTCTAGCAGTTTCCTTCTCTTGTCCAATCATCCTGAAAACCCAAGAGGGAAACAGTCTTCCTTCGGGTCTCTGGGGGATTGGTTCTGCTTTTCCCCCAAACATCTGTGACTCTGTGATGCATTCCTTTTTACTCACCACTGAAGTGATAACCAGAGGCCTCTGGTTATTTCTCGTTTATCTTGAGTTTTAAATGTGTCCTCTTTTAGAATTGCTGCCCTTTCTGACTCATGCACCCAAGAACCCAAGCAAGTCAGCTGTTGCCTCCTGCCTTGGGAATTTCTGACCAGAGCCCAGCTGGTCTAAGGAGAGAGAGCCCACTACAGTGGGCTTGAGATGGATGTGGGGATTCCAAAACTCCCAAGATGTATGAAGTAGTGGCAGCTCTTCTGTGAATCCTCCTTCTAAAGGCGTATGTTTCAGTTTTTTTTCTTAAGATAATTAGAACAATTCTCTGCTATAATATTTCTCAAAATCTGCAGTGTCATAGCTCAGTGTGGCCAGTGTCATAGCTCAGTGGGCAAGAGCACTTGTAGCTACATCTGATTATTTGGGTTCAACCCCATGACCCACTTGGTGGGAGAACCAAGTCCCTCAAATTGTGCTCTGACCTCCACACACATGCAATGGAATCCTCCTCTCCCCCAAGAATTAAAACATCATTTTTATTTTAAAAAGTCTCCAAGAGATGATCATGCATTGGATTTATAATCCGATTACTTTATTTTATTTTTTTAATGAATTTTATTTATTTCTGTATGTGTATCAATGTACTGTCTGCATGCAAGTTTGTGCACCCGTGTCGTGCAATGCCGCGGAGGTCAGAAGAGGGTCTNGTTGTTTTTTTTAATTTTTTAATTTATTTTCGGTATGTGTATCAATGTACTGTCTGCATGCGGGTTTGTGCACCCGTGTCGTGCAATGCCGCGGAGGTCAGAAGAGGGTCTCGGATTCCCCTGGAACTGGAGTTCTCCTGGAATTGGAGTTTCAGACGGCTCTCGGCCACCATATGGGTGCTGGGGATCGAACCCGGGCCCTCTGCAAGAGCGTCGGCGCTCCTAACCGCTAGGCCATCTCTCCAGCCCCATATAATCAGATTACTTTAAATGCTTCTATAGGACAGTTACTATTAGGTTGAATTGTTCAGGTGCTATGTGATGACATTCTTAGCTTATATGTTCCCAAAGTTTTATATAACAGTAACAGTGAATTTAGTTCAGTGTTGTGACACTATTCCTGAGAGATATGAACAAATGTCTAATCACCTCTGATAGGGAAGTGATGACAGATCAGACGAATAACACCACTGAAGTCCAACTTGGTGAATCAGTGAGTTTATTGGGGCGACTTACAGGAGAATGGACAACTCAAAGGCAACTGTGTAACCACAAAGCCCACTCCAGCAGGGGAGATGACTCACCCATGGAACCCTGGAGCTTTCTGTATGACTCACATGCAACTCAACAAGCCAGGTATCAGAGTGTTTTCTACACAGCTGGGCTGGTGTTTGTCTCTCAGTAGTCCTTATTGCTTATATAACCCAGAGGGACCTTGTGTATCTGGTTAGTTTGAGGGACTTTCTGAGACTCAGAGGTTGTTTACTTCCTGACTTCTAACCTCCCTTTAAAATTTCCTGAATCTCGGGCTGGAGAGATAGCCTAGCGGTTAAGAGCACCGACTGCTCTTGCAGAGGACCCAGGTTCAATCCCCAGCATCCACATGGCGGCTAAGAACCGTCTGTAACTCCAATTCCAGGAGAACTCCAGTTTCAGGGGAATTCGAGACCCTCTTCTGACCTCTGTGGCATGGCACGACACGGGTGCACAGACCTACATGCAGACAGTACACTCATACACATACAGAAATAAAAAAAAATAAAAAATAAAAATAAAATAAAATTTCCTGAATCTCAACTTCCTACCAGGGTGGAATGTTTCAACCCAGAAGAATCGTTATGAAACCGTCAGACAGAGATGAGTGGTAAGTGCCCATCAAGGGATTAAAATTAACCCAGGATAACTTAATCTCGAGCTGCACTCTTCCAGCTCTCTACCATCACCATTTTCTAGTCAGTCTATTGGGCTTTGGGGGGAGCTTCATTGCTTATTCCTGGAGCTGCACATTTTGAAACTTGATCTTCCTCTATTACCCAAATATAACTGAACAGGCGGGAATGGTTTCTTTTGCCCCCATTCTCAAATCCTTTCCATAATTTCTTAAACATTTAGAAACTGCTTTTGTTATTGATGCCTTACTAATAGATAGTCGGGTATGGTGGCTCACACCTATAATCCCAGCATTTTGGGAAGATGAGGAAGGAGGATTGCAAGTTAGAGGCCATCCTGGGCTACAGAGTAAGACTCTCTCTCAATAAAAAATAACAATAAAACAAAGAAAAAGCACACGACAGCAGCATATATGTGCACATGTGCACACACACATATGCAAATGTTAGAGAGCTCAGGACCACTGGGAAAAGACCACCAGACGCAGTTCAGATTTCAATCAGCCCAATTTATTGATGCAGCACTGCTTGGCAGAAACAGTTTTGTTTTCCAATCTAAAACTGCTGCTCAGAGAGAGGAGAGGGAAGGAAATTTAAAGGCATAAACCACAAGGCCCAAAACCCACAGCTGCCTTAATCTTCTGGCCCACCTAGAAAATGTCAGAGTGACTTTAAGCAGGATAAGTTACAGAATCCAAAACCAGCAGTTAATCATGACTATGTTTATATTTTATCAAGGTTGGAGCAAGCAGATGGTCAACAGAAGCATATTTTAGGGAAAGGGAAAAGGGAAAACGGTAGGGCTGCCTGGAAATTGCTTTGCAGCCTTGAGCTAAGAATGAGTTTTAAGTGTACAAAGTGGAGTCACTGCAGCCATCACACAAACACACTATACACATACATGAATGAACACTATGGGAAATGTAAATAAAATGTACTGTATTTTGTATTAAGAGCTTAAATGAGACAAAGGAAGTTCCACCTTTAAAGACATTTGTAAAAATGCCTCCTTCAGAGGGGCTTTGAGTCTAAGAGCAAAGTATATGCTCAAGGTTGCACCCTGTTCTCAAACTTTCATTTTGCTTTTCAACTGTGCAGGCCA
Organism: Rhizomys pruinosus; assembly: GCA_009823505.1. Classification (NCBI taxonomy): domain Eukaryota; kingdom Metazoa; phylum Chordata; class Mammalia; order Rodentia; family Spalacidae; genus Rhizomys; species Rhizomys pruinosus. The sequence goes on along the minus strand of VZQC01014773.1, from coordinate 34,956 downwards.
ATAAGGTAAGAATGTGAGGCTGAGTCTGCCTACTCAGAGTGAGGTGCAGGACCCCTTTGTGTTGGGAAATAAAAACCCACTGGGACCCTCCAAGTGTGATTATCTGCTTGCTTGATAGAGCACAGTCATATACCCTTCTGTAGAAGTAAAATGTTTTGTCTTGGTGAAATACTTTGGATTGTTGGTCATTTTCTTGAGACCTCAGATGCCATGCTGGATGGCTTTAGTTGTCAACGTAACACACCTGGGAAGAGGGAATCTCAACCAGGCACTTGCTTCCATTGGACTGGCCTGTGGCTAAGTCTAAGGGGCATTTTCCTGATTGTTGAGTGTGGGCAGTGCCACCTCTGAGCAGGTGATCCTGTATCACATAAGAAAGCAAGCTGAGGACATCTGAGATCTCCTGAGACCAGTTGAAGTGCAGGTACCGGGGCTTCGGCTAAAGAGCCTCCCCTCCCCCCGCCCCCACCAACTGGGATTAAGAAGGCATCTGAAAGAGGCAAGCAAAGCAAGCCTTCAACACAGTGAAGAGGCATTTAGGACTCACATTGAGATAAAGGCAAGGAGAAGCCCATATGCCAGGAACACGAAGAAGAGACAATATGGGGAAAGGGTCAGGATAATCCCACACAAAGCTCTACCAACCCTATGGAAGATTCCTACAGTGGGATCCCTCTTGGGATGCCCCAGGACACAGATATCAGAAACATAATTGGGAACATATTTAAAGAACTACAAGATTATAAAGAGCAAATCAAAGAACTAAGAAAAGAGAAGGAAGAACTCAAGAAGGATCTAGAGAGAGAGAATGACAAAGTCTGGAAGGAAGTAGAAACACTGAAAAGATCCCAGGCTGAAAAAGATAAGGAAACCAACCAGCGAAGCAAAGAGCTACAGGAAGAGATTGAGAAGCTCCAAAAAGAAGTAGAAATACTAAAGAATCAGAAGAGGAAATGAAAAAGCAAATCAAACACTCATCCAATCAAGAGGAAAGGAATGGAAAAACCCTCAGAAGCAGAATGGAGGAAGCAGAACAAAGAATATCAGACCTGGAAGATAACACAGAACAACTAAAAACCTCAAGTAAAGATTATGAAAAATTTAAAAATACACAAAAGTGGAACAACCAGGAGCTGTGGGACTATGAAAAGATCAAACCTCTACATCATAGGAGTAGAGGAAGGAGAAGAATCCCAGGAGAATGGTATTGATCAGATCTTCAACAGAATAATAGATGAAAACTTCCCCAAACTAAAAAAAGACAAACCAATACAAATACAAGAAGCACATAGAACTCCAAACAGACAAGATCAGAAAAGAAATTCTCCACGCCACATCATAGTTAAAATGCTAGACACCCAAAACAAAGACAGAATCCTCAAAGCTGCAAGAGAAAAACAACAAGTGACCTATAAGGGGAAACTTATCAGAATTACAACTGACTTCTCAACGCAAACTATGAAAGCAAGAAGAAACTGAAGCAAACCATTCCCAGTGTTAAAGGACAATAGATGCCAACCCAGGTTACTATAACCAGCAAAAATGTCAATTGTAGTTGAAGGAGAGAGAAAAACCTTCCATGACATAAACAAGTTGAAAGAATACATGTCCAGAAAACCAACCCTTCAGAGAATACTTGAAGCAATTCAAAGGACAGAAGAAAGGAGCAACCAACCCCAGGCACCTAGAAAGAGAAATCAATAAAAGCATAACTGCAGTAGTAGAAACCTAAACCCAAACCCCAAATGGATAATAAGGCTAAAGGAAGCAACACAAACCTTTCAGTCATAACCTTAAATATTAATGGACTAAATTCCCCAATCAAAAGACATAGACTGGGAGATTGGATTAGGAAACAGAATCCATCGATATGCTGTCTACAAGAAACACATCTTACCTTCAAGGACAGACACCACCTTAAAGTGAAAGGATGTAAGAAAATATTCCAAGCAAATGGTACCAAAAAGAAAGCAGGTGTTGCTATTTTATTTTATTTTTTTAATTTTATTTTATTTTTGTAAGTGTATGTGTGTACTTTCTGCATGTAGGTTTGTGCACCCATGTTGTGCAATGCCTCAGAGGTCAGAAGAGGGTCTCGGATTCCCCTGGAACTGGAGTTCTCCTGGAATTGGTGTTACAGGTGGTTTTTAGCAGCCATATGGGTGCTGGGGATCGAACCTGGGTCCTCCGCAAGAGCAGTTGGTACTCTTAACCACTAGGCTATCTCTCCAGTTCCAGGTGTTGCTATTTTAATATCAGACAAAATAGACATCAAAGTGAAAGAAATCAGAAGAGACAAAGAAGGTCATTACATTTTTATCAAAGGAACAATTCTCCAAGAAGATTTCACAATTATGAATATATATGCCCCAAACTCTGGTGCACCAAACTTTATAAAGACAATTCTCCAGGACCACAAGTCACACACTAACCCAGTACACTCATAGTAGGGGATTTCAATACCTCACTGAGTCCTTTGGATAGGTCAACAGGACAAAGAATAAACAGAGAGACATCTGAACTGAACAATATGATACACCAAATGTACCTCATCGACCTCTACTGAATATTCCACCCTAATACCAGAGAATACACTTTCTACTCAGCACCCCATGTAACATTCTCCAAAATCGACCACATACTGGGACACAGAAGAAACCTCCACAAATACAAAAAGATTGAAATAATTTCATGTATTCTATCAGACCACAGTGCAATAAAGCTCAACATCAA
>VZQC01014773.1:0-27381 GCA_009823505.1 Rhizomys pruinosus | reverse complement strand
TTAATTTCATTCTACAAGTGGTGACCCAGTTTTGCCAACACCACTTGCTGAAGATGCTGTCTTATCGCAGAGATACATGCACAGCCATGTTTATTGCAGCTCTCTTCACAATAGCAAGGAGCTGGAACCAACCCAAGTGCCCTTCAACTGACGAGTGGATAAAGAAAATGTGGTCCATCTACACAATGGAGTTCTATGCAGCAGTAAAGAAAGATGACATCATGAGCTTTGCAGGAAAATGGCTGGAGCTAGAGGACATCATGCTGAGTGAAGTAACACAGTCCCAGAAAAACAAACGATGAATGGTATCCCTCATCTGTGGATGCTAGTGCCAATAACCTAGTTGTATTTATTTCTTGTGCATGGCCCCTTGAGCTTTTGTCCAAAGCAGTTGGGAGTGATGCATATTGGAAACAACAACAACAACAACAGAAAAGACTGCATCAAAGAACTGACCGAAACAGTGAACTTCTGCTCAAAACAGTTAACTTCCACATGGAGAATATTGAGAAAGACTGAGAAAGATGAAAAGCACGTTTGGCAGAATGCATGAGCTCAGATGGGGTGGGGTATGGGGGGGGGACACGGTCTAGATTTGATAAAAAATATATAAATAAATTAATTTAAAAAAAGAAAGAAAGCTGAGCATGGGCAAGGGGAGAAAGCCAGTAAGCAGAGTACTTTGTGGTGTGCTCCAGGTTCCTGCCCCTGAGTTCCTGCCTTGGCTTCTCTTGATGATGGATTATGCCTTAAGACAATTAAATCCTTTCCTCTACAAGTTGGTTTTTGTCAGTGTTTTTACTCATCAATAGAAAGTAACTAAGACAGACCTATTTCTAATAACATCACACACACACACACACACACATACACACACACACAAATGCTTAAGGCTTTTCTCCTTTCTTAGCTATCAATCTGCAATTTTCTAGGAACCTCACCAGAAACCACATTTATAGGGAAAGGATACACACACACACACACACACACACACACACACACACACATACTAAACCCTTATGCAAGTGTAGTGGCTCCTTATTTCACTTTACCAGGTTATAGTTCATCCCAAGGCACTTCAAAAGAAATGAAAAGGTTTTTAAGCAAACTTTTAAATGTAACTTTATTTTTTTATTTTTTATTTTTAATAATAGGTCATATTTAATGAATACAGGCATCTTTCATATAAAATCAATTTGCAAGTAGCTATGCCCAAACTTATACAGCCTGAGGCCCCCATTGTCCAGGTGGGGGAGTTTATATGTACTATCATGTTGATCAAATAAGAGTCCAGTCTAGGGTCTGGAGAAATAGCCTAGTGGTTAAGAGCACTGACTGCTCTTGCAGAGGACCCCGGTTCAATCCCCAGCACACATTCAGCGGCTAAAAACTGTAACTCCAATTCCAGGAGAACTGCAGGTCCAGAGGAATCCAAGACCCTCTTCTGACCTCTGCGGCATTGCACAACATGGGTGCACAAACCTACATGTAGACAGTACATTCATACACATACAAAAATAAATAAAATTAAAAAAGAAAAGAGTCCAGTCTATATTTCTGTAGTTGCGTAGTTCACCCCAACCACAGCCCTTACATCCTACCACACCCCCTTTTCCTCAGATTGTTCCCTAGGCTTTAGAAAAGGGACACAAGTGGGTGAGAATCCAAACAGTCTACTTTCTCTGGAGATGTCATTTTGGACTCTGATCAGTTCAGGCTGTTTCCTTTCATGGGTTGGCAGTTTATCCAGGAATAACCTTTTATTCCTACTGATGAAGCACAACCAGTTAGATATACAGGCATTTAAACAGTACTAATTATTATGGTAGGTTATGTTGGCATAGACACAGATGTTTGGATGGTATGTCAATCCATGGACTATAGCTTTTCTGTAAAAGCTGACAAGTTCTTACTGTGGCTTATAACATCTCCTAACCACTAGAGGACTTAAGCTTGTGGCATCAGCCCTGAATTATTCCTCCAAGGAGAGAGCTAATAGCCAATTAGATTTGGGATATACAGACATTTGGCTACCACTGCTGCACAGTATTTCCAGGCAGGTGAGGTGTAGCTGATGCTGATGGAGGAGTCTTGCTTGACTCAAGGAGACCAATACTTGCTTTGTTGATTTAGTGGCCTTTGGTAATATTATCTGGCATTCCAGAGGCCAACTGTACACTTGCAAGTGTGGTCTCGATATATCTTTCCCATGCTTACAGCAGGTCTTCTACAGCAGGGCCTTACCACCTCTCTTCTTGCAGGTATCCCTGTTTTATGGCAAAAAGCCTTTATCTTTTGGGGGTCTTGGATCCCCTAGCCAATATCTCCTTGGCTGAATAATCCATTTCTGATAACAGAACTCTCCTGTATTAATATATTTTGCTCAATTACCCAGCTTATATATACTTTAGTATTATATTTGGCCCTGAATAGAGAATTATCCTTTCACAGTTCCTATGAATATCAGTCAATTTAAAGAAGGCAACTATATCGCTTTTATAAGAGATTACCTCTATGGATCAGTGGTTAAGAGTCCTGGCTGCTCATACAGAGGACCCAGGTTCAATTCTAGCACCCACAGGGTGGCTAACAGCCATGTGTAACTCCAGTTCCAAGGGGATCCAATGCCCTTTTCTGCCCTCCATGGCAGCATTGAATGATGTGGATGTATTTATGTACATGAATGCAAAGCACTCATGTACATAAAAATAAAATAAATTTAAAAGTTTTAAAGTGTAAGCCAGGTTTGGTGGCACACATCTTTAATCTCAGCACTCGAGAGGCAGAGCAAGCAGATCTCTGTGATTTCAAGGCCAGCCTGGTCTACATAGTGAGTTCCAGGACAGCTGGAGCTACAGGGAGACCCTGTCTCAAAAAGACCAAAAAAAGAAATTTTAGAGTGTAAATGTAACTTCAGAGCCACCAAATGGTATACATGGCTAATGCTAAGAGTTATACTTGTGACTCTCCTTGAGCCAGTGGCCACACTTGAGAGTATGTTTTACCTTCTTTCTCTGAGCACCACCCTTCCTCTTAGTCTTTGTGCTTAAAGTCTGCATGAAAATACCTGTAATAAAATGTCCAAATCTGGGATTATTTATCTATGTAGAATCCGTGAGATTGACCTGAGGTCCTAAAAGATTAGGAGGAACACTTCAGGCTCTGAGGGTGACAGAATGGAGCTGGACCTCTGGCCCTTTACTGCTGACAACACAAAGCAAAGTAGGTATGAAAAATGAAGACAGAGGGCTGGAGAAATGGCTCAGCAGTTAAGAGAACTGACTGTACTTGCAGAGGACCTGAGTTTGATTCCCAGCACACACATAGTGGCTAGCAACCCTCCATAATTCTAGTTCCACGGGGATCTGACGCCTTCCTCTGTCTCTGCAGGCATTGCGTGACATGGGTGCACTTACACACATGCAGGCAATGCACTCATATACATAATAAAGTAATGAAAAAGAAAAAATAGAGAAAAATTAAGGCAGAGATGCTGGGCTTTACTCTGGCTTTACTTGTGTGAACTGAATTTCTATGAAGAGCCACATCTGGGTGGAACATTTCAAAAATCGATTGATTAGAATTTCATGATTGTGAAAAGATGGAATGTTGCAGACTGAGAGCCAGATTTATCCTGGGCAAACTTTAGACCCTTTTGTAGCTATCAGTTTCCAAATTCTGTATCAGAACAGCACTTTGATGATTAGGTAAAATTTTTGGAGGTCTTACCTTAGCAGACCTTTGACTTCCATCCACCCAAAAGATAAGGATGATATCAGAAAACATCTAAAGCAGGTAGAAGAGATTTCCTTGCTTTACTGTAACCTGCTATTGATGCCAAAGCACAGGCCTTGTGTCAAAATAAGAGTAATTTATTCTTGAATGCACTGTAAATGACCATGGCCCAGGAACACAGAAGGGCTGCTCTGAAGACCATACTCTAATGTGGTAACAGTTTTAAGAAATTTTTATAGTTGCAAAGCAAAAGAACCTCATGTAACAAGGGCACTTTTTATTTTAAAATTAAGATTTACTTATATTTTTAATGATGTATATGGATATGTCTGTGTGAGGGTGAGTGCAGTTGAAAGGCTTCAGATCTCTGAGCTGGAGTTACAGGTGGTTGTGAACCATGGGGTGCAGGTGCTAGGAACCACACTCCAGTCTTCTGCAAGAGCAGTAGCCACTCTTAACTGCCCATTCAGCCTTCCATCAAGCCTATCTTGGGTTCATTTACCTCCTCTGTGTCTGACACAACATCCTGTGATTATTTGATAAATCATCTCAGAAGGTCTAGTCAATCAACCTTGTTCAATCTTTTAATGTCTTTTCTGAGAACCTTAGTTTATAACGCCTATTTGATATTCTCTCCACTCTATTTGATAAATCCAGTGTTTTATGAGTTTCCTTTGTTTTGTGACTGTAGAAGTTTATGCAATATTTTCTACTGTAGCCCATGCCATTTAAGGCTAGTTGATCTGGGTTCCTGGACAATGGTCATTTGTATTTGACTCAGAATAAATTATACTTCTCATTTTCTGTGTGTAGAGCTAAGCTTTGCCTTAGCAGTTACTTTAGTGGCCTACCCAATGCTTCCTTGTAAAAGCAATTCTCAGTGCCTGTCCTCGGAGTCCTCCGAGAGTTAGAGTTACTTCTCACAGATCTCCATCATAACTGAGGGCAAGGTATGCCGCTTTTGTCTCTGCCCAGATAGAGAGAGGAGGGAGTCTTTCAAATACAGAGTGGATGCTGCCTCCTCTCATGAAGTGAAATCGGATGAAACACACAATGGACATAAAATTCCCAAGACATCTGTGACCACAGAAACTGTTCTTCCAAGTAACACCAGGAACATATAAAAAGCACATCCTGTCCTAGCCAGCCAGAATTCTTCTGGCAGAGAGCTGATAGAAGAGCTCCTATGTGAATGCACACTGCTTTCCATAGAAAAGGATGGCCAACTGGGTCAAAGAATTGACGGAAACCGTGAACTTCTGCCCGAAAAAGTAAACTTCTGCATCGAAAATTTTAAGAGACTGAGAAAAAGATGAAAAACATGTATGGCATAATGCATGAGCTCTAGTGGGTTTGGGGGCAAGGAAAAGGGAATCGGTCTAGATTTGATTGGGAAATGTTGTATGAAATGTACAAAGCTTCAATAAAAATTTGGCTTTGAAGAAAAAAAAATTAAAAGGATGGCCAAGAATCCAAAGGGCTGAGCTGAGTCCAAGAGTTCACTCTCCCCAGGCCTTGAGTCCTAATTAACGACCCTGCCAGCATGGAACCTGTTCTAGAACAGCCGCTAGTAAAGTCTTTTCCATTGCTCCGCTTACGTTTTGCGAATGAACTTAAATTACCCAATGCTATTCTTACCACCACACTTTGGGAATGTTTTAGTTTCAAGAACTGTGCTCAAGAACAGTTCTTAGCCACTTACTGGTGGGGACTCTCACCTACAGCGGCTGTCAGAGGATTTACACAAGTCCCCACCTTCAAGCTGATGAAATGGTGACCTGTAAGTGCAGATGATAAGACTTTGCGTTCTGACTAAATATTGTAACGAGACTGGGAAAACTTCGGGATGTGGCCCTTGGGACCACCTGACTCACAGTACTGGATGCCTCCTGTGGGCCTGGGATCCCCACACACTTTCCTAGCTCCTGCGATGTGTGGGTGGGTGAGAAAGAGCCCCTGGAGGCGGTTTGGCAGTGTCAAAGGTTGTCTGCCCCGCACTGGCGGTCATGTCATCAACCCGGATGCAGACTAGTCGGATGCGGGGCATCAGGGCCCAGCCATCAGGACTGGGACTCGGCAGCGGGTGCGGGGCCTGCCTGCCTGCTATTCTGCCCTGGCTCAGCTTCCTGTCCCTATATGCCCAGGATGTCACGCCCTCCCTCTCCACCACACCCTCCCTGACCTCCACACCCTCCCTGTCCACCACACCCTCCCTGAACACCACACCCTCCCTGTCCACCACACCCTCCCTGAACACCACACCCTCCCTGTCCACCACACCCTCCCTGAACACCACACCCTCCCTGAACACCACACCCTCCCTGAACACCACACCCGCAAACACCAGCTCTGAGAACGTCACAAAACTGTCAGAGGGTAAGTGAGCAGGTGCAAGAGTAGCCCTTCAAAGGAAGAGTCAGTGGGCATGTCCCTCCCCTTGTGACGTGGCCAGTGGGAAGGTCAGCCTTTACACTGAGGGGGAGCTCATAGGGGGTGCCTCTCTCCCCGTCTGGCTCTTTCCCATTGATTCCAAGCCTCTTTGGTTCAGGGTCAAGGTCCTGCAGCAGGCTGAGTGCTGCACCACACTGTTCACGGGATTGAGGTGGAGGGCACACCTTCTCAGACGACCATCACCCTGAATAACCTCTCTGTCAACCTCAGCTCCTGCCTCTTCAAACAGGGCGGTGCTCCTATGTTAATAAGGTCTAAGGAGAGCCAGGTGCCCACCTTGGCCACTGCATCCTGCATCTCTGCTCTCCAGCCACTTCCTGATATACCCTTTCCTCTGCCACCCAGGAGGCTCTTTGTCACCTGAAGCAAGCTACTCCACCCTGGACCTTAGATAGGCCCACTTGAGAAGTGACAGGAGGGGGGTGGCCCCCTCCCCTGGGTCCCATTGACGCTGACATTTGGGGCACCAAGCACATGCGTCCTGAATATAGGTGCCTCGTGGCTGGGATTCTCTCCACAGTATGTGGCAGAACCGGATTCCAAGGAAAGATCTTTGGTGGTCAAATGGCAAAGTCTGAGCGGTGGCCATGGCAAGCCAGTCTGCTCTATCATGGCAGACACATCTGTGGAGCAGTCCTCATCGACAAAACCTGGCTAGTCACTGCTGCCCACTGCTTCAAAGGTGTACTCCGTTTGTGGGGTGGGCCATCCCATCCTGTCCTTCCCCATGTTGTTTCCTGTCCCCCGGACCCTGTCCCCTCCTTGTCCTCACAAGCAAGAGAGAAGGCACTAGGTGGGAAGGCGAGGGGTGCAGAGCTTGAGGCAGGCTTTTCCTTTCGGGCTTTGTTCCATGTCAGCTTTGTGCAGGCAGGAGTCCCTGTGCCACTGTCCTGCCTGTCACCCAGTGCTATTTGGATTGCCATTCCTGCCAACAAAGAGAGAGAAGGCCCAGAGTTAGGAAACACACTTTTCTTAGGTATTCCTTAGAACTGATGAAGAATAATATTTATGCAGCCCCAAGAGGGAACTGGTCACTGCCTGGAAATGAACAAAGACTTTAGGCCTCTAAGATGAAGGAGTGTGGTTTGATGCACCTCAGTGGTTTTCTCTGGAAATGAAATTCCCAGCTCCTTGGATTGGGGTATTCTGGAGAAGCCATTGGGAGCCTTTAAAGGAGCAATGTCTTCAGGCCGTAGACAGCCATCCTGCTCCCAAGAGAAGGACCCATTCAGTATTAGTAGAAACAGCTGAGATGACGGGGACAGAGGAGCCGCTGCCGGCAGGGTGGGTGGGCAGTGAGGGAAAGGGGCCAACTGGACATGACACTTAAAGATGCTGCCCCCAACAGGTCCCGAAAGTGTCTAACTCCCAGGTCCTGCTAGGGTGCAGCCAGCTGAGCAGTCCCTCCAACTACAGCCGGCAGATGACAATGAGTGAACTCATCTTCAATGAGAACTTTAGCAAGTTGTACCGTCAGGGAAGTGACATTGCCCTGCTGCGGCTGCACCTGCCTGTGGCCTACAGCTCCCACATCCTCCCCGCCTGTGTCCCCCATAACAGCTTGACCGTGCCCCTGGATACGCCTTGCTGGATAAGTGGCCAGGGGATGCTCAGAGAGGATGGCGAGTACATGGAGGCAGGCACAGAGGGGAGAGGGAGAGGCTGTGTATGTTAGGGTCTTTTTGAATCTCTGTTCATGGTCCAAAAACAAAACTCTAACTTTCAAATCAGAAGCTCTTTGACTTCAAACTGTTGAGGACTCAAGACTCTGAGTATGGTTGACCCTGGCCACTGCAAGGCTCCACCAAACACTGCTTGCTCTGCCCTGGCCAGGTGAGACACCGGGTAGCTTAAAGAAACGAGAGCACCCTGCTCTCTGTTCTATGGTAAATCAGGGCATTCATAACTGAGGAACATTTGGCTCCGGGAACCTCACTGCCCAGCCCTCAAGGCAGGGAAGGCTTGCTAATTCTGCCAGCTTGTGCAATTGGCCTTCTGTAACATGGTTCCAAATTCAAGGATTCAGTCACTGGTGAACCAAAGGCCATAGGGAGGGGAAGTGACACTCTTGTCCTTTTCAAACTGTACAGCATAACTCTTTGCATCTCGTTTGCTTCGCATTGGGTATTCCATGTCATCTGGAGATGATTTCATGGGATGAGAGATGTGCACAGGTCCTTTCACATTTTATATAAGGGAATTTGGTGTCTACGGAGTTTGGTGTCCTGGGTCACCGAGTAGGTATCTGCATATAGCAAGGGACAACGGTGGATTTTAGATTGAGAGCGCAGAGTTCCTAGGCAAGGCTGAATGCTTTTGAGTTAAGAAAGTATAATGGTAAGTGAAATAAGTTGAATATAAATGTGACATGCATTTTAGAGTCACAGTGAGGGAGGTCAGCCCTGGTAAGGCACTGCTCCTGGCCTGTTAGTGTCAGTCACACGTGCTAGTCATCAGAACAGCAGCTTCCCAGCATTAGGAGTGGGGGGATGCACTCTCTGGGGGCCTACGGCAGAGCAGATGTGGTCTTCAGGTCAGGACAAGAGTTGCAGCATCAAGAGTAGGTGTGGGCTGGGGTGGCCACCAGGGCTTACAGAAGGCTGAGCCTCCAGGCTTCTACCATGCCCTACCCTGACCAGAGCTGCTGGGCCTGTGTATAGGCCTGGGTCTACTATACACAGCGCCTGACCATACTGGGCCCTGCATGGAGTGAGCCATGCTCTTGTCACTCTGTTCCCATGAGGGGCTCCCTGGCCAGATCTGTGAGGGCACCTGGAAACAGAATCCATGTCTCCGAGTCCAGCAGCCCCTTGAGACTAGCCAGTCTTGTCATGCTGCCAAGTCTTCTAGCTGTGTCACCTGCCACTGCTCCACCCAGGCCTGGCTCCCAAGCTCCACCCTCTTTGCCCCCAGCTTGGCCCCCACAGAGCAGCCAGAGTTGTGTGAAAGCTAAGAAGCCTCTTTCTTTGCTTCCCATGTCCTTGGGGTGCAGTCCCAGTCCCACAGGCTGGGGAGGAGGCCCTGCCTGCTAGGGTCCTGCTGGGATCACACCTCGTGGTTCCCAGCCCTACTCTTGTCTGTTGCAATCACACAGACCTCCTGCTTGGCCCTGCCCTCCAGAGAAAGGCAGGCTCTTAAATGCCATTTCCTCTAGTTATTGCATGTCTCTTGGGAGGCCTTTCCTGCCCCTGTGGCCTAGAGTGGCTGTACCAACAATCAGCCCAGAAGGGGGGATGGCATCTCCCTCAGGTGTATCTCACATTTAAACCCCCTCCCACAGAATTCCTGCCTGCACCCTTCAATCTGCGGGATGCAGAGGTGTTCCTCATGAATGATAAGGAGTGTGAAGCATTTTTCCAGGTTCCAGCCAGCACCAGCCCTCAATATCATGTCATAAAGGAAGATATGATGTGTACTGGGGACCTTGCCAATAGGAAATTCATCTGCTGAGTAGCCACTGCAGCTGAGCTCACACACCTTCTGCTCCTGGCCAGCAGGCTGCCCTGTGTGTCTTTAGAGGCCTCTTCTCTTGTATGGGCAGCAAGGAAGATGGCACGTGTCCGACTCCTAGAGTTCCCTTTCCACATTCTAGATGTGTGAACTAGCTAGGTGCTGTGCAGGATGTGTGAACCAGCTAGGTGGTGTGCAGGAAGGCTGCACCAGCTAGGTGGTGTGGGGGATGTGTGAACCAGCTAGGTGGTGTGAGGGATGTGTGAACCAGCTAGGTGGTGTGCGGGATGTGTGAACCAGCTAGGTGGTGTGCGGGATGTGTGAACCAGCTAGGTGGTGTGCAGGAAGGCTGAACCAGCTAGGTGGTGTGCAGGAAGGCTGAACCAGCTAGGTGGTGTGCAGGATGTGTGAACCAGCTAGGTGGTGTGCAGGGTCCCCAGGAAGATTTGTGGGATCTATTATTTTTTTATGTGCATTTTTTTTTTTTTTATCTTTTTGAGACAGGGTCTCCCTGTAGCCCCAGCTGTCCTGGAACTCACTCTGTAGACCAGGCTGGCCTTGAACTCACAAAGATCCTCCTGCCTCTGCCTCCCAAGTGCTAGGATTAAAGGCGTGCGCCACCACGCCCGGCCTATTATTTTTTTAAATCGTCCAGGAGGACCTGATGAGCACCCCTCAGACAGCTGCGACCCCTGGTGCCCATCATGGTTTGTCTGTTCAGGTTGATGTATGATCCACCCTTTCTTGGACTCACTACCCATGTCATCTTTCTCCTCAGGGAAATGCTGGGGGTCCCCTTGTCTGCTTACAGAATGTTATCTGGTACGTGGTGGGGCTGGCCAGCTGGAGTGGATCATGTCTAGAACCAATCTCCACACCCAATGTCTTCACCAAGGTTGCCTACTATTCCGACTGGATCCAGATGAAAAAGGAAAGCTCCCCTAATCCCGACCCCTTCTCAGCCCCTCTCCAGGAAGGTGCCCGTCTCTGACTGGTTGGTGAAGTCAGGGCACTGTCATCAAATCCACGATCTGCACAGCCCTGCTGCCTTCCCAGGGCCTTCTGTGGCACTTGATTTGGCTCAGGAATCTGTGAACCCTGATAGCCAGTGTGTCATGCCAGCCCTTCCATTGAGCTCTGTCCTCCACACTTGCACCTGTGGGCTTGCTTGACCATCTGAGGCTGCCTGACCATCTGAGGCTGCCCCTGCTCCAGGCCCGACAAAATAAAAACAACTGAAGTCACTTCGGGCTCATTTTCATTTTAAAAAATATTTTCTTATTTTTATTTCATGTGTATGACTGCATTGCCTGCATGTGTATATGTGCACTCATATCATGAAATGCATGGTCTGAAGAGGGTATTGGATACCCTGGAACTGGAGGTATAGATGGTTGTTAGCCACCATGTGAGTACTGGGAATTGAACCCAGGTCCTCTTCAAGAATAGCCATGCCATTTAACTGCTGAGCCATTTGTTCAGCACCTTCTATTAAATATTTTGCTATTTTCATTTTACGTGTATGAGTATATCGCCTGCACGTAAGTGCACCTGTGTCCTGCAATGCCCAAGGTGGTCTGAAGAGGGCATCAGATTCCCTGGAACTGCCTCCTTTTTTCTATCTCTTTAGTACCACCCCCTCATTCCCTTCTAGGCTCCCAGCTCTTCAGTATCAGAATATGCCATCTCCTCCCTAGGCAGTGACAGTGGACAGACAGCCAGGCAGCTACCCATCAAGGAGTCAAGTCTCTGTCCTTGGGCAGTTGGATCCCACAGACTCAGGCTCTACCCCTATCCCCAAGTCTGTGTCTTCTTTCAGAAGTGCTGGCCCAGGGCTCCCCCAGGTGGCTGGAGAAGCTGGTGCTCCTGAAGCAAGCCCCAGGCTGGGTGTGAAGAGCATTGTTCAGGCCCAGAGGTTACAGAAGCTCTTCTGGAGAGGTTGGTGGTATATTGTGCAGGTTCCTGAGGTCTGAGATCCCAACAGCAAACCTCAGAGCTCCTCTGCAGGGTTTAGCAGTCAGCCTGCTGTTCCCATCCAGTTCCCGCCATCCCTGTCTAAGAAGAACAGCCCCCAATCCCTGTGGGCTTACTTCACCCTGTATTGGCTGAGGCTTGGCAGACCCAGGAATTCCTGGCTTAGCACTGAGCTGGCCTGCAGACCTGTCACTGTCACCACATCCTCATGAGTCAGTATGGGAGTGCAGTAGGTCCCCCAGTCCCACCCTTCAACCTGAACTGTCATAAGGGAGCCCCTGGCTCACTGCAGGCCGGTGATGCCTTGAGAAATATCCAGGTGCCCAGAGCGAATCTTTTCCAATTCTGTGGGAAGATCCCAGACCCTCCTCAGCAGGTAGAAGCAAGTCAACTCGTGTCATCACCAGCACGCTGTGCCAGGTTCGAAGCCCTCTGCTGCTCCTGGCAAGGTTTCCGGTGTGTGTCCTGCCCCGCCTCCCTCCTCTCCTCCTCTGCCCAGTGTGCATTCTGGCTGTACTGCTGTTTCTATAACTGGAGAGATTGTAAAAGGAGGCACAGTTGATTTGGACTGGTGGTTTCTAAAGCTTCTGTCCATGGTCTGGTGACACTGTTGCTCTGGCCTGTAGTGACAGAACATCACAGCCAGATCAAGGGGCAGCTGAGGTCCGCTCACCTCGTGGTGGCTGAGAAGCAAAGAGGAAGAGGAAGGAGCTGGGATCTGAGATCCCCTTCGAGGTTGCCCTCCGCTGACCCGGTTTTCTGCTGGGCTACTTCTGCTAAATGTTCCATGACTTCTCAGTAGAGCCCAGGCTGGGACCAAGCCTTCAGCACGTGGACTTTGGGGACACTCCACCTGCAAGCCCACACTTTGGCTGTATGTGGCACTTTTGTGGTATCTTTGAGTTCAATGGTCTTTCTTGGTTCTTGGTGGGCTGGGTTTGGGGGTGGTGTTACAGAAAACTTTAAAGCCACCAAAGCCACCCCAAACTAGTGGCTTTTAGATTCTCGTCTCATGAATTCAAATAATGAAATTCAGGCCTAAAGAGGGTGAGTTTTAGGGAGAAATTTATTACAGATTCATGGATGGAAGCTTAAGAAGGAAGAGAAGGAGAGAAAGAGAGAGAGAGGGAGAGAGAGAGAGAGAGAGAGAGAGAGAGAGAGAGAGAGAGAGAGAGATTCTTTATAGTAGGAGGAATGCCCAGGAAATAAGGTATCACTGAGTTTGCTTGTCCGATGAGTTTTTTTATATAATGAGTTTTAAATACTCCACAGGCCACTCCCTATTTTTTAAATTTTATTTATTTATTTTATGTGTATGAATGTACTGTCTGCATGCAGGTTTGTGCACCCGTGTCGTGCAATGCTGCGGAGGTCAGAAGAGGGTGTCAGATTCCCCTGGAATTGGAGTTAAAGATGGCTCTCAGCCACCATGTGGATGCTGGGGATCAAACCTGGGTCCTTTGCAAGAGCAGTCGGTGCTCTTAACTGCTAGGCCATCTCTCCAGCCCCAAGTCTGAGGATTTTTTTCAAGGACTTATGGTAGATATTGGACTGAGGCCTGGGGAGGAGACAACTTGGTCAGTTCACTGGCTCAGCCAGGAGTGCAGCCACCTTCTCTCAGTGTCAGATGCGCCCTCACACAGCTTCTAGTCTAGAGAGATGATTAGGAACCAGGAACCTGGATGCCTTCTGATGTTCCTGGCCTCCAGCAAGGAGAATTTCAGAAGTGCTCCTTTGGGACCTCTGTCCTACCCAGCCAATTTCTATCTCCTCTTCTTAACATTATGACATTAGCAGTTTCTGGAAGTGAGAAGGAAGGCGTCCCTTTCCTGTGGTGAGCACAACTGAGGTGGCAATCAGCACTTGGTCAGGTCGGATTGAGAGTACGCCAGTACATAATAAATAAATAAATATCCAATTGATTTAATTGAAGCATGCCCCTTTAAGGAGAATCTACAGAGAGTCTGCCAATTTACAAAATAAACTCGCCTAAAAACATCCTCAATATTATTATGGGGATGAGAAGGCCTGAAAAAAGTACATGAAACAGTGTGGAACTGGAAGACTTCATTCCTGCTGGCTTACACTCAGGGACTAATCCTAAACCTTGATCCACAGTTTCTTTTCTTTTCTTTTTTTTTTAAATTTATGTATGTGTATGAATGTACTGTCTGCATGCAAGTTTGTGCACCCGTGTCGTGCAGTGCCGCGGAGGTCAGAAGAGGGTGTCGGATTCCCCTGGAACTGGAGTTCTCCAGGAATTGGAGTTTCAGACGGTTTTCGGTTTTCGGTCGCCATGTGGGTACTGGGGACCGAACCCGGGTCCTCTGTAAGAGCGGTCTGCGCTCTTAACCGCTAGGCCATCTCTCCAGCCCGATCCACAGTTTCTTATACCAACTGCAGGCTATCCAGCATCATTGCATACGTGTCCTGGCCGACATGAATACATGGGTTTGCGGGAGGCGTGTCACAGATACTGAGGTGATACAGGGAAACTGGCTTTGGCCACGGGCAGTGGTTTCTCCAAATAATGCTCTTGTTTTCTGATCACAAAAACATCCACAATAATGTTTGACCAAATCTCAGGCCACTGCATCATCAAGGCAAGTTGACACAAATTAACTACCTCAGGGGTTTTGAGGGGAACACTCCGCGCAATGGCCCTGGGAGCCCAGAGAGCGCTCTCCTTGGGTCAGAGCACAGAATGACAAATCCTCCAGCCATGGAGCTTAAGGAAGAGGGCCCTGGCACTGCGGAGAAGAGAAGGCAGAGCGAGAAGGAGACTCACAACTGCAGTTGGACTGCGCAGAGGTCAGCCAGGGGGCCTTGAGCTGACAGTGTGACCCAGGTGGCAGAAGCACTTGCAAAGCTTCCCTAGGGGGCGGAGCATTCCTCCTTGGTGCACGGAAATGCGCATGCTGGAACTAGCTGTTTCCAACAGCCATAACTATACTGGCTAAGCACAACCACCAATGGTTTTTCAAGAAACCACCATAAATAGAACAGTGGGTGGTGTGTATTAGTCAGGGTTCTGAGGGGGACAGGCTGACAGAATGAATATATATATATATTAATATACTAAAAGAATTAATTAATCTTCAAAATGGGACCGGCAGCTGGAGTACACCTAATAGGCTGAGAACCTGGCAGCTGCTCTGTCCTTGAGGCGGCTGGGCACCTCAGCAGCTGGAGTCCCACAGTGGCTGTCTCACCCTCGAGACACCAAGATCCTAGTAGATGCTCAGTTCACACCCTGGGTGCCGCAGCAGTCTTAATCTGGTGCCAAAAACTCAGGGAGTTCCTGAAGAGCCGGTGGTCCTCAGTCAGTGAAAGAAGCCTGGAGTCTGTGTGAGGACATTTTTGATGCAGCTGTGAAGGAATTCCAACACTACCTCCAGTGGGTAGAGCAGGGGCCGAGGATGCTCCAGGAACAGCAAGCTGCGAGGACATTTCTGAAATTTTGTAGTGTGAGTCCATTCCTCTGTAAAACTAACCTTTGTGTTCTGAGCCATAGTCTTTAGGTACATGCTTTCAAGGTGCTCAGTAACAGGATTCATGCATGCTATCAAAGACCTGTTTGATTGGCTCTTCAAATTTTTAAAATATTAAAAAAAAATGAAAGAGCCCAGCATGATGGCTCATGCCATTAATCTCAGCACTCAGAAGGCAGAGGCAAGTGGATCTCTGTAAGTTCAAGGCCAGCTTGGTCTACAGAGTGTGTTCCAGGCCAGCTGGGGCTACAGGGAGACCCTGTCTCAAAAAGAACAACAACAACAACAAAAAACCAAATTAAAGAGTCCTTTCTTCTTGGTTATTCATTGCATGGTGCCTTTACATGCAACCTGGGTAAATCTTTAAGGATAATTTTTATGGCCTTGTTAAAAGGTGAAGATCCACAAGGAACCAAGTTTCTCTGTCTGATCCTAGAAAAATTCGTTTGCTAATACGAGGCAGGATTCTGAAACTCAGTGACTGGGAGCCCGAAAAACCAGAAGCAGAAAAAAGCCTGCCTGGGTTTGGGGGATAATGCTTGCCTAGCCTGCATGGTGGGCCTGGGGGAAATGCTTGTCTAGCTTGCATGGTGGGCTGGGGGAAATGCTTGTCTAGCCTGCATGCTGGGCTTGGGGAAATGCTTGTCTAGCTTGCATGGTGGGCTGGGGGAAATGCTTGCCTAGACTGCATGGTGGGCTTGGGGGAAATGCTTGTCTAGCTTGCATAGTGGGCTGGGGAAAATGCTTGCCTAGGTTGCATGCTGGGTTTGGGGGAAATGCTTGTCTAGCTTGCATGGTGGGCTTAGGGGAAATGCTTGTCTAGCTTGCATGGTGGGCTGGGGAAATGCTTGTCTAGCTTGCATGGTGGGCTTGGGGGAAATGCTTGTGTTGCTTGCATGCTGGGCTTGGGGGAAATGCTTGACTAGCATGTGTGATGGGTCTAGTCCATGGCATTCTAACCACCACAAAAAATAGCCTCCAAGAACAAGGCTTGAGGAAAAAAAAGATGGTATTGGAATGAGGTACAAGCCAGGCAGCCAGCCTCTGTCCTGGGGGCCTGGGCTCCCTAAAGACTGAATGCTTGGAATGGACCACGTGAGAAACCTTATCACACAAGACGTATACCTGTCTATGTGCTTGTATAATGATCTCAAAATTCTGAAATCAGGACTTGGCAAGTAAGAAAGAAACAATGGGCGAGCCATGATGGCAGACAGGCAGAGGAATGGTGGCCCGGTGACCCTCAGCCCGAGGACTCATGCCGGCACTGCCGGCTCTTCCTTTTATTAGAATCTTGATCCTTCTATATTGATCTCAAAATTCTGAACTCAGGACTTAGCAAATAAGAGGAGAGTAAGAGGGGAGCCAGGATGACACACTGGTGGGGTGGAGCAGGCCTGGCCACCCACATGCACCAGCCCAGCAGAGCCAGCTGCATGGCTGCCTGTGCACCCATGTGGGGCAGACACACCAGCCTGCCCCGTGCCCTGGGGGCACCGATGGTTTGCAGACCATCGTCATCCCCCAGTGGCTGCCAAGACCTGGCTGCAGTCCTAACAGAACTGGGAATCTCAGAAGTCTGCAGATTCCACAAAATAAACTAGAGGACTCTGGGTAAAAGTGGAAAGATATTGATTGAAGCTGGGGAAACTTGCCAGTCACCACTCAGAGACTCTCTAGAGGCCTGTGAGGACCCCGCTTCTGTTACCCACAGTAAAACACTGTGGGGAATCAACTATGAGAATGGCTATGTCCATGGTGGAATCATTGAGCTAAGTGACACTTGGAAATAACCACAAATGTAACCTGCATGCAAGGGCTGTGAACTACTAACTTTGATGAAGAAAACCAAGCATTTCCAATCACTGAGATGAAGAGAAATCTTTACTTGACATTCCTAAGCAGTGTGTAACAGACACAGAAAATATGAGTGAGAATCCCATTCCCAGAAACCTGGGGACATTCTAACCCCAAACCACATACAAAGGACAGGGAGTGGACCCATAATCTGACACACCCGAGTGTGAGAATTATAAATCACTGATGCTCTAATGAGATACGATTTCTCCAGCACCCAGTTCAGGGGGTTATGTAAGATGAGATTTTTTTTTTTCATTTTCTAATAGAAGACAAGAAGTCAGAGATATGGAGCAGGGGTAGGGGTGGTAGGATGAGGGTGGGGATTGGGGAGGAGGTCTGAATATAATAAAAAAAATCACTGTATGAAATTTTTGAATTAATAAAAATTCTTTAAAAAAAGAAAAAAAAAACTAAAAGCAAGCTGTCATCATTAAACCACTTCTCTTTGAAAAAAAAATATATCTAAAAATAAAACAAAATAAAAATGAGAGTCACATGATTAAAATATGAATAACAAAATCAGGTAATCTCAACTGAAATAAGCAATGAAAAACTTAAAAGTGACTCTCAGAATAAATTACTTATAAACAAAAATGAGGGACTGGAACAGTACTTGCTGTTCTTCCAGAGGACATGAGTTCAGTTCCCAGCATGCAGGCAGCACACTCATATACATAGAATAAAAAGAAATTAACTAAATAAATGTTGAAAAGTAATGAGTAAAACTAGAGTGATTCAGAAATTAAATGACTTAAAAACACTTGTATTATTGAAAATAACTCTAAAGCTAAAGGAATCTGAAAATATAAATAGTTTAAAGGGAATAACTATAGGCTGTGAGAAGGTGGTAGCTGTGCCCCCTCTGAGGTGCTATGGGGTTCTCCTACCTAGGAACAGACTGAAACCCCAGTCAGTGCATTTGCAGCCCTAGCTGTGGGGGAGGAGCCCCCCATGGAGAGAGAAGGGTAGAGAGAGATCTCAGAAGCAAGCCTTCCCCAGACACGTAGGAGAGGCGGAAGAGCTGTTTAATCCATATTGCTTTCTCTAATTAAAGAAAACCAATTACTTTTTCTTTTTATTTGTATTAGTAACTTTTCTGTTGCTGTGATAAAACACCATGACCAAGGAACTTTTAAAAGGAAGAGTTTATTTGAGCTTACGATTGACGGTTCCAGGGAATTAGAATCCATTGTGGCGGGAGGCATCGTGGCTGGAGCTGGAGCAGGAAGCCGAGGGTCACATCTCGCAAAGAGCACAGGAAGCAGAGAGAGAGCAACTGGAGACCATGAGGCTTGTTAAACTCACTAAGCCTGCCCCCAATAATGTACTTCCTCTAGCATGGGCACACCTTCGAAGACCTCCAAAAACAGTGCCACCAACTGGAGACAAATGTCTGAATACTTACAGCCTATGGGGGACACTCATTCAAACCACCACATTCCACTCCCTGGCCCCCATAGGCTCCTGACCATATAAAATGCTAAATGCATTTAGTCCAACCTTAAAAGTTCCTACAGTCTTTACCAGGTCAATGCCATTCAAAAGTCTACAGTCCAAGTCTCTTCTGAGACTCAGGCCAATCTCCTAAACTGTAAGCTCCTGTAAAATCAAAAGGCAAATTACACACTCCCAACGTACAGTGGAACTGAATATACATTCCCATTCCAAAAGGGAGGAATAGAGGCATGGTGAGGAAATACTGGACCAAAACAAGACCGAAAACCGGCAGGGCAAATGCCAAGTCCTGTAGCTCCACATGCAACTTCTGGGACTTGACTTCCAAAGGGCTTAGATGGCTCAGCTCTTCCAGCTTTGCTTGCAACATACATCTCTTTTTTAGGCTAGTACCACTCCCTGTACGCAGCTCTCCTTGGGAAATATCTCACAGGTCTGGCATCTCAAATGTCTTCTTGGGGTCTCCGCTGCCAACCAGGCTTCACATTCACAGCTTCACACAATGGCCTATCAGGGCCTTCTTTATGCAGGGACACCCCTGCTGCACTCTGCCTGACCTTGGCAGCTCTCTGAAACCGTGGAGGAAGAACTGAAGACCCCTTCACTCTTGCAAACTTCATGCCTCTAAAGCCAGCACCACGTGAATGAAACTGCCGAGTTTGGCTGCAAGTTTGGGATGGACCCTGGCCTATTTCAACCACATTTGTAACTTTTCTCTGCCCTGAACTTGTAGCAGAAAACCCTTTCAGTATCTTCCTTTCAAAAGTTTGTGGATTAGCTGGGTGTGGTCTTGCCCTGAAGGTACTATTCCTTTTGTTTATTTGTAAATCTTGAGGCCCTTCCTTAATCACTTTAGTCTCCTTATGAAAGGGAGACTCTCCTTCACATGACTTGGCCCCACCTTTCATCTTCCTAGTGCAGTTTTCAGATCCAGACTGTACATTTTGCATTTCTTTCTGCCCCATCTGTTCTTCTTCACTGTAGATTTGCACAATATTCACCATTAAAAGCCACACCACCATTTCTACGTTAGGCTGTCTTGAAATATCCTCAGCCAAAGACATCAGTCCATTGCTTTTCAACTTAGCATCAGGCAAGCTTTTGGGCTGTGGGCAAACTGCTGCCAGACTCTTTATCAAAATATCCCAGTTGCTACCTAAGTCTTTATTTTCCCCTGGAACCACATCTTTTGCAGCCATGCTTTCTTCCAGGCCTCCACTAGAATGGCCCTTTAAGCTCTGCTTACAGTAGTCAACAGCCTTTCTAGCCCAAAGTTCCAAAGTCTTCCACATTTGGAAGACTTGGTTCTTCCACATTTGGAAGAACCTTCTCCAAGTTTCTTCATAGCCAACAGCCCACTCCCTGGTACCAAATTACTGTATTAGTCACTTTTCTGTTGCTGTGATAAAACATCATGACCAAGGAACTTATAAAAGGAAGAGTTTATTTGAGCTTACGATTGATGGTTCCAGAGAATTAGAGTCCATTGTGGCGGGAGGCATGGCGGCTGGAGCTGGAGCAGGAAGCCGAGGGTCACATCTCACAAAGAGCACAGGAAGCAGAGAGAGAGCAACTGGAGACCATGAGGCTTGTTAAACTCACTAAGCCTGCCCACCAATAATGTACTTCCTCTAGAATGGCCACACCTTCTAAGACCTCCAAAAACAGTGCCACCAACTGGAGACAAATGTCTGAATACTTACAGCCTATGGGGGACACTCATTCAAACCACCACATTATTTATTCTTTTTATCCCCTTATATACTTATTTATTTTATCTTTTGACCCTTCCATACATGCATTTGATGAGTCTTAATCATTTTTACCCCAATGACCTTCTCAGCTCCTTCTCTCTCAGGCTGAAACTCTTCTTCCTGATTGGTTCCTCTCCCACTTTCCTGTCTTCTCCTTGTGTGAGATGCACTGAGTTTAATTAGTGGCTGGCTTACTGGAGCACAGTTAGCTTGCCAGTTGGCTACATCATGGAGGACAATGATAACCCTTTTCCACAAAAAACAAAATTCTGATGTTTTAGAAGGCAGATATGTTTAACCTGTCTTAAATATTACACAATATACACATTTTATTTTCTGAGTCAGAGTATTATGTAGCTCAGGCTGGCCTTGAATTCCCTATGTAGCGAAGGATCACCTTGAAAGCCTGTCCTCCTGCCCCTACTTCCTGAGTGCTGGTTACAGGAGCATGCCACTAAGCCTGAATTTTATACTGGTGCAGAAATATCAGATAGTTCCTTAGTTTGTTCAATATTTTTTAAGGTTCTTTTTTTCAGGACAAACAAGGTCTCCTGTAGCTTCAGCAGGCCTAGAATTCACTATGTAGTCGAGGCTGGCTTCAATCTCACAGAGCTCTAGCTCTCAGAGAGGGTGTCTTCTATCCATCAGTGACCTGAGTACTGGGATTAAAGACATGTATGTTTAATATCCATGTTTTCATATATCAGTTAAGGGTAAATTTCATTTTCTGGCAAAAATTATTTAGTCACTTAAATGAAATCTACTTAACTAGAAAAGAAGAAAACACTCAGTGGCAGAAAAATCTTGATGATGAATATCCAGGGGTGGTATTTAGGGAGGGGGAAGAATAAGTGAAGAATAACAGCACCATGGGAAAATGAACATACTTCTGTCAGAACTTCATGCACTGTCATGCACTTTAGAAACAAGGTAAAAAAGTAAGCCGAGGATGCAAGCTGGTAAGTGACACTGTAAATTAGTTTGAAAAGCTCAGAAATAGAAGCCAAACCTCAGGCAAGAAGGAGAAGGAAACTGAAAAAAATACTAAGAATAAGAGAGGGCTCTGGGAGAAGCCAGTGGATTACATAGCGAGACCCTCTTTCAATACATTGATATGCAAATCAATAGCTAAAACTTGAATGGTTTTCTGCATATATGCTTGGTTCTT
Source organism: Rhizomys pruinosus (assembly GCA_009823505.1). Lineage (NCBI taxonomy): Eukaryota > Metazoa > Chordata > Mammalia > Rodentia > Spalacidae > Rhizomys > Rhizomys pruinosus. The sequence continues at coordinate 6,043 of VZQC01014773.1, read as the reverse complement.
TTCATGGATCATAGCTCAGTGGTAGAGTGTTTACTGACTATGTGCAAGACTCTGGGTTCTGTACCCAGCACTGCACAAAGGAGAAAGGAAACACATTTTAAAAAATTATTGGGGCTGGAGAGATGGCCTAGCGGTTAAGAGTGCCGACCGCTCTTAGAGAGGACCCGGGTTCCATCCCCAGCACCCATATGGCGGCTGAGAACCGTCTGAAACTCCAATTCCAGGAGAACTCCAGTTCCAGGGGAATCTGAAACCCTCTTCTGACCTCTGCAGCATTGCACGACACGGGTACACAAACTTGCATGCAGACAGTACATTGATACACATACAGAAATAAATTTAAAAAAATTAAAAAATATTTTATTTATTTATTATTATTTTTTATGTGTATGACTGTATTGCCTAGAAGTATGTAAGTTCACCTGTGGCGTGCAGTGTCTGCAGAGGTCAGAAAAGGGCATCAGATCCCCTGTAACTGGAGTTACTGGAGGTTGTTAGCTGCTCTGTGGGTGCTGGGATGTGAACTCAGGTTCTCTGCTCTTAATCACTGAACTATCTCTCCAGCCCCACAAAAGGAAACATCTTAAATCCACCCGAAGTAAAGACGGTTTAATTTGAAAACTTCCCACTTGACACGTGGAATCACTGAAACGAATTCTACATCTTTGCCGTTTACTTGGTCCTGAACTTGCTGACTTGAAAGATGGTTGGATTGGAAGGCTGGAGAAAGCTCCTCTGAGCGGTTTGTCCAGAGGTCCCAGGATCAAGGTCATTGTCCTCTGCAGAAATCCATCCCAGAATCTGCAAGACAAAGCCAGCTGCTGGAGTCTCTGGGGCAGAAGACCAGCGTGCAGTATACTTGACTCTGTGGGTGTATAGAACTCTGACTAGCACCCAGTCCCATGTGAGGTGACTCCTGGGCACTGACTTCACAGGGCAGATCCCCAGGTCACAGGGGTTGTGTGCTTTCTGCTGAGGGTGTGTTGTTGGCTACAGGAGCCATTTAGCCAGAATGCTGGGATTATAGCCCCTACCAAACACCTGCCCCAGAGAGAGAGAGAGAGAGAGAGAGAGAGAGAGAGAGAGAGAGAGAGATTCTGTGTGGGTTAAGGGTGGGTGGGGGGTGGGGGGTTTCTGCTGAATGCATCCACACTTCTGTTTCCAATTTTCTACACACACATAAGAGCTTTAACCCTAGATGTTCACACTGATAAGGAGCAGTTGTTGGCTTTTCTTTTTCCTGCCATGCCCTGCCACACGTGTGAACTATGCCTTGGCACTCATTCATTCCTATTACGATTAAATTTCTTGGCATGTAATTGCCAAGGAATACTTATGCCTCTAAAGTAAAATTATTTTTGTCATGTCAGTCAGTGCCAGCGGTCAGCTGTCCTCTGCCTTCTGCCTTATTTTCTCTGACTTGCATTTGAATATGGCTCTGGATCACAGTTTCTTAGGCAATCACTCCAAAGCCTGTAAATGCAAATAAATTAATTTACAACATAAAATTTAAATTAATTGTACTTCAGAGGTAAAGTGAGCTAAAGTGAGTTGGAGAAACAGAATTCAGTGGATATTTCCCACAGTGGGTCTGTGTGCTCAGTAGGGGTGCCTGCTCTCAGTAGGGGTGCTGTGTTCTGAGTAGGGGTGGCGCTTTCAGTGGGAGCCTGACCTGTCAGAGGAAGTGGGTCCTTAGTAGGGCCTCAGGCTCCCAGTAGGGCACCTTGAGTAGGCCCAAGCTCTCAGTGGAGAAGTACCACACAGCAGACCTGGACATCTCCGTATATTTAACCCTAGGGTATTTGCTCAGTGTGTGTATTTGTGTTTGTGCATTTCTGCCAATGTCTGCATGTGCCTGTGTATTCCTCTGTGTGTGTGCATGTCTGCATGTGCCTGTGTATTCCTCCATGTGTGTGCATGTTCGCATGTGCCTGTGTATTCCTCTGTGTGTGTGCATGTCTGGTGCATGGGATTGACCACGGGACCTCATGCATGCCAGACAAATGCTCTACCCCTGACCTATACCCCTCTTCCCATTCTTTGAATATTCTGAATGCTGTTTGTGGGGCTGATAAAAATAATCAGTCTTGATCAATTCATTTACCTGTTGAGACTGTATTGTCATTCCTCGGGCTCTTCCTCTCCCACGTCTTATTCAATCACCTGAGTAACTTACAATATCTGACTGAGTGCTGCACCCTACCCGTTTCTAACCAGGACTTCTATCCAGGCATGGTGGTGACTGGTCTGTGGGGAGTCTGCGTTCAGGATAGGATAGCTGAGGTATTTCTGACTGAAGCACCTGTGACTGGCAGACAGACAGCTCCTTAGCCCCCTTTCACTTCCACAGAGCTCTTTACAGGTGCTTGGCTTCAGATGCGGGTTCAGGTTAGGCAGAGGCTGCAACAGGTGGTCAGTGTTTTCCAAGATGGTGTTGCTTGGAAATGGGAGAAGCTGTCTCGAACCTCCTTACAGTAAAGTAACACCCCACTCCTCTCCTGGTCTCTGACTCCATTCTTCAGCTGGGCAGACTCCCCCTTCTGTGTAGATGTGGTGAGAGCGCCCCAAGGGGCTGATCGCTGTTAGAGAGGAGGAGGCAGTGCCAGGCTGCGTGCCCCCAGCCCTCCCTGTCTTCCTATTCTACCCACACAGTAGTTCCAGGCTGCTGCTTAGTTCCTGACCCGGAACAGGGCTCACCTCACAAGCTGTCCCTCTCCCGTGGGCTGTGGGGGTGGAGAGGCTGAGGGTGAACAGTGGGGGTCAGAGCACCTCGACAGTGAGGCAGGCTACTGAGGCAGGGTACAAAGGTCCAGGTGCTCAGAGTGGCTATGACCTGGGAGGGACCACTTGTTCTGGGGCTCAATTACAGATGTTCAGTGCACACTCTGAAGACATCAGAGGATTCGGGAAGAGCAGGTGGGGGCTCGTATTCAGGCTCACCTCAACTGGAGACCTTAAACAAGGCTCAGAAAACAAGGAAGGCTCTTGGTTGAAAGTCTACTACACAACACAGGCTTTGTCATTTATTCGTGACAAACCAATCAATGCCATTATTTACAACATAAAACATTTAAGCCCGTGGCCCAGCTTTGCCCCTGGGATGCGGTGGTGCTATGCAGAGACCAGGCGACTCTTGCAGCACCGGGAGGAGAGTCTGCCACTGACTTAGGAGCGTCAGCCTTCAGGTTCGAGCCCTCTCGGAGGAACACAGGCAGCAGAAGGAGTAAACTATAGAACCCTGTATACCTCGGTCGAACTGGCTCAGAGACAGGAAGTCCCTTTCAGCCTGAAAGAAAAAATGAAGCGCATTAATTCCACGGAGGCAGGCTACGCTAAAGAATGAAGTAGAGATGTCCTACCCACTCCCACTAGGGCCCTCTTCTGCCTTCCTCTGGCACAGCCCATCCCCTGGGTGGGCCTTCTCAAGCCCCACAACACGCAGGAACTGAAGGAACCTGGAGCCCAGGGCAGGGAGGAGTTGTCTTCTACTATCTATCTTTATTCTTTTCAGATCAGTGGTGGAGCACTTACCAAGCATAGGCAGGACCCTAGGTTCAAAGCAAACAAACACTTTCTCTGCAGCCAGAGACACCTGGACTTTGTGCAACGCAGAGAGCTGAAGGTGAATGGCTATCTTCGTTATAAAGGCCAGACAGCCCTTCAGCCGCATGACTTGGTCATGAACAGGATGAGGAAGCCATGGCAGTATCTATGTGCCTCAGTCAGGATAAACAGAAGTGATGTAATCATGAAAAATAAAATTATGAAGCTCGCAGTCATCTGTTGCACAGATGGCCCAACTTTCCTTCTGGATTAGTCCTAACAGTACTTCTTGTGTCTGTGCGCAGCAGGCGTGTTGGTTACTGTGTGTGGGTACATGTGTGGGCCTTGTGGAGGCCAGATGTCACTCTTGGGGGTCATTCCTCAGGGACTGCCCACCTTGCTCTTTGTGTTTGAGGCAGTGTCCCACGATGCGCCCCGGTTGGCCTGGAACTCCTATGTAGACCAGGCTGTGGCATCAAACTCACAAAGACCTACTGCCTCAGCCTCCCGAGTACTAGGATTGAAGGTGTGTGCCACTACAAACCACAGCTCCACAGCCCCTCCTGAGATTGGGTTTTTCTCCTTGGGAGCTGAGCTTGCTAGATGGGGCTGTGCTGGCTTGCTCAGGGAGCCTAGGTTATCCATCCTGTCTCTGGCTCTGCTTTCCAGCGTCTGGGATTGTAAACTTCCAGTGAACACACAGGGCTACCCCCCCCCCCCCCCCCCCCCCCCCCTTCGTATTTTTTAAAGATTTTCTTTTTCTTTATGCTACGATGCATGTGTGTGTGTGTGTGTGTGTGTGTGTGTGTGTGTGTGTTGTGCATGTCACATGTGTATGAGCATGCAGGGCCCACAGAACCCAAAACCCAGCATCAGATGTCCTAGAGCTGGACTTCCAGGAGGTCGGAAGCTGCCTGATGTGGTGCCAGGAACCAAACTCAGGTCCTCTAAAGAGCAACAAGAGTTCCTGACCACCAAATCATCTCTCTAGCCCCTCACCATTTCTCTGTGAGTTCTGCAGATTAAACGGAGGTCCTCATGTTTGTGTGGGAAGCGTTTTGCTCACTGAGCCATCTCCCAATCTCTGTATAACTGACTAGGGATGACATAGTCCGCAGGAGAAGAAGTGGCCTCTGCAGCCACGTCATGCACCGAGCACTGCAGGAGCGCTGAGTCTGGTTCTCCCAGTGGGATATGATGCTGTCCTCATCCACACTGCTCTCCCTTATTCCATGAGTGAAAACATAATTTGAGCATGCTCCCTATTGCATGCTGGGGACAGGTGAGCATGCCCAAACCTCGTTCTGCTTACTCTCTAATGGAGCAGGACACTCCTGTGAAAAGAGCTCATGTGAAGAGGACCCATAAATGCCCAGGTCATTATCAGTAGCAGAGTTTCCCTCTGGTGTGGCATAAAAATAACAGTTGGTCTCAGTAGGACTGGCCATGAGCCTTAACTCAGGACTCGTCATGATTGACTGCCGCCATCATGACAGGAACCCAGGAGCAAGACCCCTGCCCCCCTCTCTACCCCACATGGCTCCTCAACTGCACCCCTCACTCATCTGAGTCCTGTGTCCCAAGTCTGGCTCTGCACATGTCTGGAACCCTGTGTGAGGAGGTAGAACCTAGTGAAGAACTCGGCTAAAAAACCCACAGTAATGGATTCTCGAGAAAGCCAACCCACAGTCAAGGTGCCATTTCCCCTGGAGTCCTCTCCCATCAGGGTCACCTGACCCTGGTTGGTTTGGGCTGGCAGGGGAGCCGGCAGCTGAGGCTGGCCCAACCGCAGGAGCTTCTCCCAGTGGCTTCCCACAGCACCCAGGGCCGTCCAGGAAAGGACAGCCACTGCTGCCCAGCCCTGCCTGCCACCTGCTGGGAGCCCACAGCAGTGGACACTAAGACGTGACGATGTGGGCAGCAGATGGGCAGGGATGAGCTACCCCTGCTCTGAAGAAGGTTCCAGTTAGGTTGGAGCAGAGGCCCACTGCACGTGGGACCCAGGACAGGCTCACTCCAGTCCTGAGTGCCCATCCCTTTCTGCTCCACCTTGGGAAAGAGCATTGTTCCAGAGTGGAGAACCCCAGACAGGGCCCTCCTGATGGAGACTGATCTGCTAAGGTGTTCAGCAGGCTGAGGGGGATAGCTCAGGTTAAAAGAGCTTGGTTTGCAAGCAGACAAACCTCAGTTTGGATTGCAAGGGGCCTCGTTGACCTATTTGTAAGTATGGCCTCGGAAGGTGGAGACAGGATCCTGGTAAGCTAGACAGAGAGTCTAGGGTCATGGGAGAGCTGTGGGTTTGATTGAGACAGCTGTGTCCTAAAGACTAGGTGGAGAGAGCTTGCTGAAGATTCCAGACAGCAATCTTGGGTAAGTGCAGACACTCATGAACCCCACACATGCCAACATGCAAACACACAGGATTCTCTCTCTCTCTCTCTCTCTCTCTCTCTCTCTCTCTCTCTCTCTCTCTCTCTCTCTCACACACACACACACACAC
>VZQC01014772.1:1337499-1407180 GCA_009823505.1 Rhizomys pruinosus | reverse complement strand
GAGAGAACAACAACAAAAGAATTGAAAGAAAAATAACTCTGGAAAAGACTCAGAAAAAGATGCAGGACATGTAGGGCAGAGTGCAGGGACTTGGGTAGGGTGGGGGACATGGAAGGGGAAGCGACTCTGGATTCGATTGAGAAATGATGTATGACCTATGGAAAAAGTTTAGTAACAATAAAAAAGAAAAAAGAACTCTCAGCTTCATGCTTGCAGATCAAGTGCTCTTACCCATTTAGCTATCTTTCCAGACCCCTCAAACCCGTGATTTTTGGTCTATTCATGGTTTTGTGTTCTTCTTTCTTTATTCTTAAAAATTATGCATTATGAGACTGGAGAGATGGCCTAGCTGTTAAGAGCACCGACTGCTCTTGCAGAGGACCTGGGTTCAATCCCCAGCACCCATATGGCATGGAGGATGAATATGTAAATGAACAGCTGAAGTGATGGCCTTCTGAATAATAATAGACTCCTGGAATTTAACAGTAAGTGCAATAGGAGATTGTTAAATGGAAGTTGATTTACGGGAAATCAAATCATAAGAAAGCTCCTAAGATCTCTTGATTATTCAACAATATAGAACATACAACAATAAGAATGTCATTTATGCTAAGGTTTTTTTTTTGTTTGTTTGTTTGTTTGTTTTTGTCTTTTTGAGACAGTGTCTCCCTGTAGCCCCAGCTGGCCTGGAACTCACTATGTAAATCAGGCTGGCCTTGATTCACAGAGATCTGCCTGTGCCTCCCGAGTGCTAGGATTAAAGCTAAGGTTTGTAATAAAAAGAAAAGCACATGGTTGTCTTTGATATGCTATTCTTCCAGGAAAATGATCTAGCAAGTATGAGAGCTGTGTAGGGTGATTGCTTCCTTTGTGAGGGGGAAAGTTCAGCTATTTCATAAAATAGATGAGGGTATAAAATAACCTTAGAATTATTGAGGTCTCTGAAAAGTCAATTTGGAGTCTTTGAGAGTGGCTGCAAGTGATGAAGGGAAGGATCTGATATCTAGATAGTTTGGGGGGTGCAGGGTTGAGACAGGGTCTCCTCCTGATAGCCAAAGCTGAACTGGAACCCACTATGTCAGGCTGGCCTCCATGTCACAGAAATCTACCTGCTTCCACCTCCCAAATAGTGGGATAGAATGCGTGCTCCACCACACCCAGCTAGTTTGTGTATTTTAAGGAATATAAGAAAATCTGCATCCTTTCTCTATAGCATGCAGTACAGAGACAGTAGGTTGGTTTTTTTTGTTTGTTTGTTTGTTTGTTTTTTTGTTTTTGTTTTTTTTTTTTTTTTTTATCTTTGGTCTTTTCAAGACAGGTCTCCCTGTAGCCCCAACTGTCCTGGAGCTCACTGTGTAGACCAGGCTGGCCTTGAACTCACAAAGACCCACCTGCCTCTGCCTCCTGAGGCTAGGATTAAAAGGCATGTCCCACTACACCCGGCCAGAGACAGTACTTTTGAAAATGGCTATTCGCCTTGGGAAGTAGCTGTAATTGTGCATTAATGTAATCACCGAGAGATTTAACACCACAGTCCCAACACAGAACACAGAGGGGCTCATCCCAGTAAAGCAGAATCACCTTTCCTTAAATAGTGTCAATACCCTTCACATTACAAGACATTCATCAAGAGTCTGTGACATTGTATGGCACTAAACTTCAAATAAGACCCCATGGAGCAGCCACAAACAGTAACAGAGGCAAAGTGGATGGTCAGAATCCTTCAACCCCCATCTCATTAGAAAATATCTAACAACACATTATTTGGGCTTAATATCCCTGAGTTGCTTGGCTGAGTGTAGCAGAAAGGAGTGTCCCAAAGAGATTCTTTTTTTTAGATTCTTAAGGGACCTACATTTCGTCATTACAACCTCAAAAGTCAAACTTCTGAACCTCAAGTGACAAGTCCTAGGTGACAGCTATGGGAATAGAATGTAAGCCTACTGATAAGTCACTCCTTCTGATTTAGGGATAGAGGATTAGTTAGTTTCCTGAATAAGAATACAAAGAAGGGGCATGAAGCTCAGTGCGAATCAGGGGCCAAGATGCTGGGTTCCATCCTCTAACACAGAAAGAATATAGCCAAGAATGGTTTGGCTCTGCAAGTTTGCGGCCAGCTTGGGCACATAGTGAGTTCCAGGCCAGACAGCACTACAGAGGAAAGACCTTGTTCAAAAAAAAAACTCTCCCCAAACAAAAATAAATAAACCAAAATACGGATGAGGAGCACAGTAATTCCTAGGTTATAGTATACGGTTAACCAATCGTCAGTACTCTAAAATTATCCTTTTCCTAGTGGTCCATCTGCACAGACGTCTCATTTTCAGCCATTGGTTTCACCTCTTTTTATTATTACAATCACCAAAGATACATGTAGCTTGGTTACATTTCTTTAAAAGCCAACTTTTACCTTAATTCACTCCTGTGTACCTTTTTCTATTTCACTTATGGCTACTTTTAATTCTGTTCTTTCTTTATACTTTATTGAGGCAAGGTTCACTAGCTGCTGCCCAGACTTGCTATGTAGACCAAGCTAGCCTGCAACTCAGAGATCTGCCCTCTGTGTCTCTGTTACTCCCTTCGACTTTTTCTTTCTTATATTTGAAGTAAACATTGTCTCGCTAATATCATTTAAGCATCAAATGCTATAAAAGGAAACTTAAACATCCTTTCCATTGATACTTCAAGTTTTGATGTACAGTCTTTTCATTCTCTTTTATCTGACTGCTTTTTAAAAGTTTTCCTACATTTTTACCTCTCAGTTCTTGTATGTTTTTAAATTTCTCAAAGGCATAGAATTTTCTTCATTTGTCTTTGGTAATTCTTAGTTGCCTTGTCCTCGAGAAATGTCTTTACTAAATACCTGTCCTTGATATTTACGTTAGATGTGGTTTGTGTCTTACATAATTATGTATTCTCATGAAGGAAAGGGATCCTTCAGATGCTGGTTACAGAGTCTGGCAGATGTGGAATCTCTAATGTCTCAAAACTGTCTTTTCCTAACCTAGGAGCCTACCCATGAAATATTCTTTAAACTCTCTGTCTTAGTCCACTTTTCTGTTCGCTGATAAAAACCACCATGACCAAGGAACTTATAAAAGGAGCCAGAGTAGATGGATCTCTGTGAGTCAAGCCAGCCGGCTACGGCAAATTGGCTACTAAGAGACCTGTCTCAAAAAAAAAAAAAACCTGAAAAAAAAAAAAAAAAAAAAAGAAAAAAAAAGAAAAAAAAAAAGGAAGAGGTATTTGAGCTATAACAATGACGTTCCAGGAATTAAGAATCCAATGTAGCGGGGAGGCATGGTGCTGAGCCAGAGCAGAAACCCAAGGTTCACATCTCCAATGAGCCACAGAAAGTCAAAAGAGAGAGACTAGAGACTGCCAAGGCTTGTTAAACTCACTAAGCCCGCCCCCAGTTGACATGCTTCCTCCAGCGTTGGACCACACCTTCTTAAGGCCTTCCCAAAAACAGTGCCACCAAACTGGGGACAAAATGTCTGAATTCTGGGGCGGAGAGATGGGCCTAGTGGTTAAGAACACCCAACCGCTCTTGCAGAGAACCTGGGTTCAGATTCCCAGCATTCACATGGAAGCTGAGAACCATCTTTAACTCCAGTTCCAGGGGTATTCTGACACCCTCTTCTGACATTTCCAAAGGCATTGCACAACCACAGCTGTGCACCAATCTACATGCAGACAGTACACACCATAAAAATAAATAAAAAATTTCCTGGGCTGGAGGAGATAGCTAGCGGTTAAGAGTGACGACCGCTCTTTCAGAGGACCCGGGTTCGATCCCCAGCACCCACATGCGCGGCCGAGAAATAGTCTGAAACTTCCAATTCCAGGAGAACTCCAGTTCCAGGGGAAATCCGACACCCTCTTCTGACCTCCCGCGGCACTTTGCACGACATGGGTCACAGATCCTGCATGGCAGACAGTACATTCATACACACAGAAATAAACAAAAATTTTAAAAAAAAAAGAAAATAAATAATAAATAAATGAAAAAATTTAAAAAAGTCTGTAAACCTTACAGCCTATGGGGACATTCTCACTCAAACACCACACTCCAGATACAGTCTCTTTTCTATCACAACTGGCTATTCTTCTCCCTTTTCATGCAACATTCTGCAGTTCCCAGTTCCACCCCTCACCTTTGCTATCTTCCTGCTAAGACTCTGCTTTCTAGATTATCTCACTCATGTGGTAGCTGCAGCATCCTCCTATGTTAAGGTGACTAATCTAAACATCTCTCCTATGCTCCATGATCATTTATGCAACTGTCTACTGCACAGCTTTGGTCTGCTCATCTGTTTCCTGGACTGCAGATTACCACTCCCCTCAGTATTCCTGATCTTATCTACAAAACCTTATGGATGTCTCTTCTTTACACTGACCTAACACCAAATCTTCCTCATTCTCCTCATCCATCTCTCCTGAATGAGACTTCTCTGCATCTCTTCTGCTACTCTTTTAATCTCAGCACCATTCTGCCTTGGCTAAACATTGTTGCTAAGGTAATAATACTTTAAAAACTGTGCCCTTGCTCTAAAATCTCTCTCCATTTTTGCTGAAGGATGAAATGTAAGTGGGCCCCCACCTTATTTTAAACATTATATCTCAACCCCAAGGCTTTACACCACATTCTGAACACCTACACTTAGCTTCTTACAGCTTCCAGCCCTGAATGGGATTAGAATGTTTAGGACTTTGGACCTTTGGGAAATTATTCCACATTAGAAAACTGATTCTCTCTCTCTCTCTCTCTCTCTCTCCTCTCTCTCTCTCCTCTCCTGGTGTCTTCNGCGGGAGACCAAACAAAAGAGGTAAAACTGCAGGCCAGAGGGGTGGGGAAAATAATTGGATTTAGAAGTAAAGATGCTGAGCTGGGTCCTACCTCAGGCTCACCAGTGTCAGCCTGGTCTACAGAGCCGGAGAGTATCCTAGCGGTTAAGAGTGCCGACCGCTCTTACAGAGTACCCGGGTTCGATCCCCAGCACCCACATGGCAGCGGAGAAACGTCTGAAACTCCAATTCCTGAAGAACTCCAGTTCCAGGGGAATCCGAAACCCTCTTCTGACCTCAGCGGCACTGCACGACACGGGTGCACAGACCTGCATGCAGACACTAACCACATTCATACACATACAGAAATAAATAAATTAAAAAAAAAAAAAAAAGTAGTAAAGCACCTCATAGGTATCCAAACGGGCAACTGAATTTAGGAGCTAATGACATTTCTGTGTTTCATGCTGTCTCAAGTATGGAGAAAGAGGACTTAGAGGGGAGAATTCAAAAACCATTGGCTTTTGTGTTACTAAAATTTCACAAAATAGAAAGCTCTTCTGAACCAAAACTGTTTACACGATTCAGGAAAAAGGAACACCCCAGTCGCGTCCTATTGTCCGGCCTCCAGGTGGTCTGCAACAGACATCAAGAAGAGTCTTTGGTGTGAGAAAGCCTTAGTGAACCTCCCGAAGATGTCCAAGCTCTAGAGTAACTTTGTAAAATAAAAACGATGAAGGCCGGGCGTGGTGGTGCACGCCTTTAATCCTAGCACTTGGGAGGCAGAGGCAGGCGGATCTTTGTGAGTTCAAGGCCAGCCTGGTCTACAGAGTGAGTTCCAGGATAGCTGGGGCTACAGGGAGACCCTGTCTCGAAAAGACCAAAAAAAAGATGAAGATACCCACCAACAAAACAGAAATTGAGAGGAGGAACCCAAAGCATGGAGGACTAAGGACAACAAAGTCCCCCCCAACCCCACCCCCAATTTAGCCATAACCCCAGAGCAAAGCAGGAGGACCGTGAATTTAATTGGGATTTTCCACTCATAGACCAGGAATTCAACCTTGTTAAGTCTCAGTGTAATTAAAGTGTATTGGTTGTATACTTCAATTTTTACACTAGGATTTTATACTTGAAATGATGTATATAAAATAGTTGTCTCAAAAGAAGCATATACAGGCTGACCAGGGTTTTTAAATACAGAAATTTACAGGAAGAAATATTAAGCTTTTTTGTTTTGTTTGAGTGATCTTGTTTCCTTTGTTTTTATAAGGCAATTAGGCGAGACTGTGACAGAACACATGGTAAGCATGATAAACCCCACTGTGATCTTTGAGGCAATAAGATAAATGTGATTGAGTTTCAATTTTCTGAAGATTATTTGGGGAGGTTAAGTTAGAAATATTCATAAGATTCAAACCAGGGGGTCCTTTTAGATCATTCATTGCCAGCTAAAATATGCCAACACTAAGACAAATAAATGAATTGATGAGAGAGGGGAGAAAAGATGGAAAATATTTAAATGGCAGGTTAAAAGGCAATTTAGTGACTAATAGCTTGGTGATGAAGAGAGGGGTATTAAAAGGGATTCTCAGAATATTGACTTATAAAAACAAATACAATTAATCAGATTAGGAGTCACAGCAGTGAGCAGATGAAAAGGAGGTTCACAGTTGATTTTTACATGATTATATTGCCTGGGAAGATATCTGTAGCATATCCAATAGACCAGGGTTTCTGAGGCTTTGTCTGATTGAGATTTGAGGCCAACTGACTTTTCTCTTGAGGTGAGGGAGAGCTGTCCTGACCATTTAGTCCCTGAACGTGTGTCATCTGTACAGTGTAGATGCTCAACAATATTGGTTGCCTGAGAGGATGAATATGTAAATGAACCGCTGAAGTGATTGCCTTCTGAATAATAATAGACTCCTGGGGTTTAACAGTAAGTGCAATAGGAGATTGTTAAATGGAAGTTGATTGTATGGGAAGTCAAATCAAGAAAACTCCTAAGAAATGTATGAATATCTGAATCCTGGGAATCACCAAAGCTTAACCAGGAAGAGATAAACAACTTAGACACATAATATAGGAAGAAATTGAAGATGTAAGAAGAAATCTCCCAAATAAAAAAAGCCTAGGCCCAGATGGTTTCAGAGCAGAATTCTATAAAACATTTCAAAAAGACAACCATCATTACTCAAATTGTTCAGAAGGATACAAACAGGGAATTCTTCCAAATTCCTTCTATGAAGCCAGCATCACTCTAATACCAAAACCAGGCAAAGATACAACCAAAAAGGAAAAATATAGACCCATCTCATTAATGAACACACATGCAAAAATTCTTCAACAAAATACTTGCAAACCACATACAGACCCACATCAAGAAGATCATCCACCATGACCAAGCTGGATTCATACCAGAGATGCAGGGATGGTTCAACATATGAAAATCAATAAATATCATAAAATATATGAATGAACTGAAATACAAAAACCACACGATCATCTCAATTGACAGAGAAAAAGCCTTTGACAAAATTCAGCACCCTTTCATGTTTAAAGTCCTAGAAGGAATTGGATTGGAGGGATCATTCCTCAATGTAATCAAAGCCATACACAGGAAACCTACAGCCAATATCATCCTAAATGGAGAAGAGACAGAAGCATAACCCTTAGAGGTAGGAACTCTGCAAGGCTGCCCCCTGTCAACACTCCTCTTCATTATACTGCTTGAAACACTTTCTAGGGCAATAAGACAAGGAAAGGAAATTAAAGGAGTATTAATTGGAAAAGAGGAAGTCAAGCTATCCCTTTTTGATGACGATATGATTGTTTACCTAAGGGATGCTAAAAACTCCTAGAAACGATTAAGAGTTTTAGTAAAGTGGCAGGATACAAAATTAACCTAGAAAACTCAGTAGCCATTCTTTACACCATCAAGCAAATGAAGAAGGAATACAAGGAGACATTCCCACTCACAATAGCCTCAAAAACAATAAAATCCATAGGAACAAACCTAACCAAAGATACCAAAGATCTCTCCAAAAAAATTTAAACCCCTGAAGAAGGAAATTGAAGAAGACATCGTAAGATGGAAAAAAACCCATGCTCATGTATCAGGAAAATTAATATAGTAAAAATGTCCATTCTACTCAAACTATTGTACAGATATAATGCAATCCAAATTAAAATCCCCAAGAGTTTCTTCACAGGCTTGGAAAAAAGTCCTTAATTTCATTTGGAAAAACAAAAGACCCCAAATAGCCAAAGCAACCCTGAGTGAAAAGAGCAATACAGGGGGTGGGGGGTTCTCTATACCAGACTTCAAACTATACTACAGGGCTATAGTCATAAAAACAGCCTGGTACTGGCACAAAAACAGACCTGTTGACCAATGGAACAAAACTGAAGATCCAAACCTGAGCACATACAATTTCAGCCATCTCATATTTGACAAGGGGGCCAAGAAGCCACAATGGAGAAAAGACAGCATCTTCAGCAAGTGGTGTTGGCAAAACTGGATCACCACTTGTAGAAGAATGAAATTAAACCCCTACCTCTCGCCCTGTACAAAAGTCAACTCCAGATGGATTAAAGACCTCAACGTGAAACCCCAAACTCTGAAGGTGATAGAAGAAAAAGTTGGCAGCAGACTACAAGACATAGGCGTAGGAAAAGACTTCCTAAATCAGACAGCAGCTGCACAAGAATTAAGGTCAACAATTGACAAATGGGACCTCATTAAACTCAAAAGCTCCTGTACATCAAAAGAAACAATCAAGGAAGTGAAGAGAAAACCCACAGAGTGGGGGGATACCTTCATCACAGATCCATCTGACAAAGCATTGATTTCCAGAATATATAAACTACTCAAAAAACAAAGAAGAAAAACAAATGACTCAATAGATAGAGCAAAGAGCTGAACAGAGACTTCACAAGTGAGGAATTAGAGATGGCTGAGAAACATCTTAAAAAGTGTTCAACGTTGCTAATAATTATGGAAATGCAAATTAAAACCACTTTAAGATATCATCTCACTCCAATAAGACTGGCTAGGATCAAGAAAACAAATGATACCAAGTGCTGGAGAGATTGTGAGGAAAGGGGAACACTCATCCACTGCTGGTGGGAATGTAAACTCATACAGCCACTATGAAAAGCAGGGTGGAGAACCCTTGGAAGACTCAAAATGACCTTGCCACCTGACCCAGTCATACCTCTCCTGGGTATATACCCACAAGACTCATCTTGCCGCAGAGATACATGCACAGCCATGTTTATTGCAGCTCTCTTCACGATAGCAAGGATCTGGAACCAATCCAAGTGCCCCTCAACTGACGAGTGGATAGAGAAAATGTGGTACATCTACACAATGGAGTTCTATGCAGCAGTAAGAAAAGACAACATCATGAACTTTGCAGGTAAATGGATGGAGCTAGAAGATATCATGCTGAGTGAAGTAACACAGTCCCTGAAATACAAAGGATGAATGGTATCCCTCATCTGTGGATACTAGCGCCAATTACTTAGTTGTATGGAAACTGAGCAACTTTAATATGATCTGAAAAGAACCGTGCTCTTATATTGTGAATCCCTTAAAACATAAATTTTAAAAAAATTAAAAAAAGAAAAATGCCATCATGAACTTTGCAGATAAATAGATGGAACTAGAAGCCATTATGCTAGGTGAAGTAACAGAATCACAGAAAAACAAACGATGAATGATATCCTTCATTTGTGGATGCTAGACCAAATCCTTAATTGTAAAGCAAACTGAGCAATGTTAATGTTATATTTCTTAATAGCTGAAACCAACTGTACTGTTAAAATATGAACCCCTTAATGGGCTTTAGAATTAACCTACCACTTATTTTCAGACTTTGTAATTTTGGTATATGGGTGGAGGGTGTGTATGCATGTTTTAGAGTAATATAAAATTAAAGGGAAAAATGTGAATTCTTTTTCATTGTTGTTATTTTTGAGTCAGGGTTTCCCTTTAGTCCCAGGTATCCTGGAGCCTGCTCTGTAGACCAGGCTGGCCTTGAACTCACCAACACCATGCCTGGCAAATTCTTAAACACATTTTGGGATTAACTTATAGTTTATTTTCAGACATCATGAGTTTGGGATATGTGTGTTATATATACATATATATATGCATATTTCAGAACAATACAAATTGGAGGGAACAACAACAACAAAAGTACTGGGTCAAAGAACTGACTGAAACAGTAAACCTCTGCAAAGAGAAACTTGAAAAAGATGGAGAAAAAGATGCAAGACATGTATGGCAGAATGCATGAACTCGGGTGGGGTGGGGGGCATGGAAGGGGGAATGAGTCTAAATTGGATTGAGAAATATTGTATGAAATGCACAAAATGTCAATAAAATATTTTAAAAGTCTATTACCCAGTAATAATGAGCTCACCTTTGCATTTCTGCTACCCCTACTAATTGTTAAAATATACCACAATAAGGCCTAAGTCCTTGATTTGTTGACCATTTTGAATGCTTAATTGGCTGTTAATTTCATGGCTATTTATGCACCCATATTTTCTTTAATGTTTTGAAATAAACAGATAGTATTCTTGATTTTACCATTAGTACCTGATTTTAACATCAGTACTTGAAATTGTTTGGTTGAAAAATAAGTGTCGTATATATTTCTGAAGTATTTTGTTATGTGTATCTATTATAGAATCAATCAATCTAACTATTCCATAACTTCAATTTATTATCGTGGTAAGAATATTACAAACCAGCCGGGCGTGGTGGCGCACGCCTTTAATCCTAGCACTTGGGAGGCAGAGGCAGGCAGATCTTTGTGAGTTCAAGGCCAGCCTGGTCTACAGAGTGAGTTCCAGGACAGCTGGAGACTACAGGGAGACCCTGTCTCGAAAAGACTAAAAAAAAACAAAAACAAAAAACAAAAAACAAAAAAAACAGAATATTACAAACCTACTGGCTTTGGTTGAATATGCTCACATTAGTGGAAAAATACATCAATCAACAATGTCCTTGAATGAATATAAATATATGCTACATTTGTGTCCTTCTAGATAAATGTATTTTAGACTTGCATTTACAATTGTCTTTGCTGTACTTCACATAAATCTGTAATATTTATTCTTTTAGCAGTTTTAAAATATGCAGCAAGTGTGGTTGTATACAGTACAATAGATCACTGAAACATAGTCTTCTCATCCAACTGAAGCTTTGTATTTTTGGTTCAACAGCTTTCCTGTCCCCATAATCCCTCTCTGCTCTAACTTCTGGTACTCCCTTTCTCCTCTAGTCCTATTTCACACAGTTTGACATTCTTTCTAGTGCCATTCACTGTTCCAAGATTGTCAGAAATCCCTAAATCTCTTGCCTTGCTATTTAGGTTGTAAAATACTCCTTCATGCATTTTATATAAATGTAACATGTCACATTTGTATTAATTTCATTAACATGTGTCATTGTGCATGCATATTATTTGCCTCCCACTTGACATTCTTTTTGTAAAAGAACTTTTTTTAAATTTTTATTTATTTTTGCATGTGTATGAATGTACTGTCTGCATGTAGGTCTGTGCACCTGTGTCGTGCAATGCTGCGGAGGTCAGAAGAAGGTCTCGGATTCCCCTGGAACTGGAGTTCTCCTGGAATTGGAGTTACAGACGGTTCTTAGCCACCATGTGGGTGCTGGGGATTGAACCTGGGTCCTCTGCATGAGCAGTCGGTGCTCTTAACTGCTAGGCTATCTCTCCAGCCCCCCTGTTTGACATTCTTATGCATGTGTATTATGAACACTGATCTAACTCATTCATTCATTCCCAGCTTCCCCTCCACAGAGCATGCTGAATCTGTACTTATCATCATTCTTCTTTCAGACCTTTTTTTTTTTTTAACCCCAACTTCTCTATGTGACATAATCCCATTTGTAATGTTTTTGTTTTCTGTACGTTTGGGGTTCTAGCCAGAAAACCATTGTCTATACTTATGTCTTACAGTGGTCCCTTGGGTGTTCTTTTGGTACTCTTAAGAACTTCAGGTCTTATGCTTAAGTATTTGAACTTGAGTTGATTTTTGTTCAGAGTGAAAAGATAAGTATCAAATTCTAATTCTTCATTAGATATTCAGGTTTTGCTATATGATTATTAAAGGGGCTGCAATTTCTCCTTAACATATTTGTGGTGATTTTGTTAAGGATTAGTTGTAGATTTTGGGCTTATCAATGGATCTCCTTTGCTTTTTGTTCTTAGGGTTTCTTTTTGTGCCAATATCATCCTGTTTGGCTTATCTGACACTGCAGTACATCTTGAAATCAGGTATATTAATTTGTCCAGGTTTGTTAATTTAGATGAAGATTGCTTTGGTGATATTAGGTGTCTTTTGTGCTTCCATCTAAATTTTAGGATTTTTTTTCTAGCTCTGTGACAAAATTGTTGGTATTTTGAGGGAGATTATTGGAGTGTGAAGATTGTTTTAAGTGTATATTCAGTTAAAAATCTCTTCTTTTAATATGTGAACATAAGAGTTATATTTGTACATGTCCCTAATTATTACTTCTTTGTTTTTTTTGGTCTTTTTGAGACAGGGTCTCCCTGTAGCCCCAGCTGTCCTGGAACTCACTCTGTAGACCAGGCTGGCTTTGAACTCACAAAGATCCGACTTTGTAATTTTTGTTTTAGAGGTCCTCCACTTCCTTGGTTAAGCTTATTCCTAGATATTTTTGATAGTTTTTGTAAATGAGATTGACTATATTGTTTGTCAAAAAGAAATTGGCCTATTGATGATTGTATGTTGATTTTGTATCCTTCTATTTTATTGAATTCATTTATCAATTCTAATAGTTCTTTGGTGCAGTCTTTAAGTATTTCTGATATTGAATTATATCATCTGCATGTAGAGATAATTTTACTTGCTTCCTTCCTATTTGTAGGCATCTTATTGCTTTTTCTGGTCTAATTTCTTTGGCTAACCTTCCTTGCAATATATTGAATGATAGTAGTGGAGATGTCTTAAATTTCTTGGAGGAAATATTTTCAGCTTTTTCCCATTTACTGTGATGTTGGCAATAGGATAATTATGTGTTTTATGTTGAGGTACATTTTTCCCAAAGCTAATTTCACAGATCTCATGAAGAGATGATCAATTTCATCAAAAGCTCTTTCTGCACATATCAAGATCATCATAATGTTTTTATTCTTAATTCTGTTGATGCAATGTATTATGTTCATTGTTTTGCATATGTTGAAACATCCTGCATCACTACAAGGAAAACATGTTGATCATAGTGAATGGCTCTTTTGATGTGATATTGAATTCATTTTGCTAGTCTGTTGAGAATTTTTCCATCTGTATTTTTCTGTTATTTTTCTATAGTTTTCTTGTGGTGTGTGTGTGTGTGTGTGTGTGTGTGTGTGTCCCCTATATGGTTTTAGTAGGAGAACAAATCCGGGTGGCCTTTCATAATGAATTTGGAAGGAAGGATTCACTGCCTTTTAACTCCATGGATTTTTCTATGAGAAAGAACTGCCACCGTTCTTTAAAAGTCTGGTAAAATTCCAAAGTAAAACCATGTAGTTCTGGGCTTTTCCCGTTTTGGAAATTTCATATTACTTATTGAAACTCACTTTGTGTGTGTGTGTGTGTGTGTGTGTGTGTGTGTGTGTGTGTGTGTGTTTGGTATATGGTGCATACAATTGTGTTGGTGCATGTATTCATGAGAGCACATGTGAAAGCCAGAGCAGAACACCGAGTGCCTTCCTCTATCATTCTCTCACTATTGCCTTGAAACAGGGTCTTTTTCTGGATCTGCCTATCTCTGCTTCCCAGTGACAGGGTTATAGGTATAACAGCCATGCCTAGCTTTTTACATGGGTGCTGGGGATTAAAACTCCCATCTTCAAGCGGGGACCATGGGAGGGAAAGACCCCAATGTGGGGCAAAAGTGCAGGATTGATGATTGTTTGGGATTGCCAAGGAGGAACTTCGGGCACCTCCTTAAGGAAAACATGACATCTATTAGAAAAAGAAAAAACTCCTCCAATTCAAGTGAGATGTGTATGTATGTATATATATATATATATATATATATATATATATATATTGCTGTGTATATATATGTATACATATTGAAGTAGTACAAGTTAGAGAGAACAACAACAAAAGAACTGGGGAAAAAAAACTCTTGAAAGACTAAGAAAAAGATGCAAGACATATATGGCAGAGTGCAGGGACTCCGGTGGGGTGGGCTGCATGGAAAGGGAAGTGACTCAATTCAATTGAGAAATGATGTATGGCCGGGCGTGGTGGCACACGCCTTTAATCCTAGCACTCAGGAGGCATAGGCAGGCGGATCTTTGTGAGTTCAAGGCCAGCCTGGTCTACAGAGTGAGTTCCAGGACAGCTGGGGCTACAGTGAGACCCTGTCTCAAAAAGACAAAAAAAAAAAAAAAAAAGAGAGAAATGATGTATAACAAAACAAAACAACACACAAACAAAAAAACCATCTGTCTCTGTACTGCATGCTATAGAGAAAGGATGCAGATTTTCTTATATTCCTTAAAATACACAAACTAGCTTGGGTGTGGTGGAGCGACGCATTCTATCCCAACTATATTGGGGAGGTGGAAGACAGGTAGATTTCTGTGACATGGAGGCCAGCCTGACATAGTGGGTTCCAGTTCAGCTTTGGCCTACAGGAGGAGACCCTGTCTCAACCCTGACCCCCAAACTATCCTAGATATCAGATCCGTCCCTTACATCACTTGCAGCCACTCTCAAAGATCCAAATTGACTTTTCAGAGGNTTTTGGGGTTTTTGGGGTTTTTTTAGGGTTCTTTTTTTTTTGTTTGGGGATGGGGCTGTTTTTAGCGCGTCCCTCCTTCCTGTTGTTCGGCTGTGTTTTTTTTTTTTTTTTCTAGACTGACGTTTTGCATCTTCTTCCTCCCATTTGCCATTTAGCCACCTTCATGCGTCCCATGGCAGAGGGGCTCCGCCACCCACCGTGTCTTACCCTATTCCTATCTCCCCTTCTGCTATGTTATCCCCTTGTGGCCCTATCATATGTCGCACCCATCTACCACCCACCGTTTGGGTCCCCATGCAAGGAGTGGGCTCTGGCCACACTTCCTTACATGTCCCATGTAGAGGGCTCTGCCACCACCATGTCCCATGCAGAGGGCTCTGCCACCACCATGCCCCATGCAGAGGGCTCTGCCACCACCATGCCCCCATGTAGAGGGCTCTGCCACCACCACGTCCCCATGCAGGAGGGCTTTGCCACCACCCTGCCCCCATGTAGAGGGCTCTGCCACCACCATGTCCCATGTAGAGGGCTCTGCCACCACCCTGTCCCCATGTAGAGGGCTCTGCCACCACCACGTCCCCATGCAGGAGGGCTTTGCCACCACCCTGCCCCCATGTAGAGGGCTCTGCCACCACCATGTCCCATGTAGAGGGCTCTGCCACCACCATGCCCCCTCATTCGGCATCACATCCTGGTAACACAGGGAGGAATATGACTCAGATGGCCTGAGCTGAGCACCAACTCTGTCACTTGCTAACTTTGTGCCCTTCGGAAAGTTACCTAAGCTCTTTGTGCTTTATTTACCTCATTTGTAAAATGAGAAGGAGATAATAATAGTATCTGCATCTTTGGGGTTTAATGAAGTTGAATATAGTGCTCATATAGTGTTTAGAATGGATTAAATCACATTGTTTCTTTTCCTTCTCTATCATCTATTATATATCTATCAATCTATCTATCTAATTCTATTCTATCTATCTATCTACTCTATCTATCTCTATCTCTCCTTTTTTTTTTTTTTTTTTTTTTTGGCGACGGTTTCTCCTGTAGCCCCAGGCTGGTCCTGGTGGAAAAAACTTACTCTATAGACCAGGCTGGCCTTAAAAACTCAGAGGGGGACATCTGCCTGGACCTCTGCCTCCTGAGTGCTGGGATTAAAAAGGGATGCGCCACCCATGCCCCCAGCTTTTCTTCTATCCTTTTGATTCCCCTTTCGGGCCTATTTTTCCCACCCTGAGATAAGCAGTCATCTATCTGCTTTTCTTCTTTCATTTTTTGGGACTCTGTTTTCATTTTCTTAAAAAATTTTTTATGTTCAGGGAAATCAGGAAAAGAAATGTAATTATTTTTACATGGTGGTTTCTTTTATTAAATTAATGGATTTTTTGTTTGCGTGTATTTCGAGGACAGGGTCTTTCCCTGTAGGCCCCCAGCTTGTTCCTGAAACTCTGTAGGACCAGGGGCTGGACTTTGAACTCACAAAGATCCGGCCTGCCTCTGCCTCTGGAAGGGGCTAGGGATCTCAACGTGTTCACCACCATTGGCCCGGCTTAGGTACTTTTTTTTTTTTAATTTTTAATTACTTTTTGTATGTTGTATGATGTTTTACTGTCTGCATGTAGGTTTGTGCACCCGTGTTTTGTTAGTTTGGGGGCAATGGCCACAGAGGTCAGAGAAATAATGGAGGGATTTGTCGGATGTGAAAATTCCGTTATTCCCCTGAACTGGAGGTTCTCCCTGGGATGGGAATTGAAGTTTTACAGATGGTTTCTTAGGGCCGCCATTGTGGGTTGCTGGGGAATCGAAAAAACCCGGGTCCTCCTTGGCAAGAGCCATAAAGTCCCAGGCTTCTTTTAACCGCTAGGGTATCTCTCCAGGCCCGATTTTTAGGTACTTTTTTTAAAGATTTTCATCTATGTTTTTTCATGGGCATGGGTTGCAAGAGTTATTCTGAACAAAAAAACTGCGACTAGTGCTGGACCACCTTATAAAATCTCAGCACTTAGAAAGGCTGGAGGGGGGGCTTGAGGTCCAGGTTCAAGCAAAAATGGACTCAGTTTTACCAGGTTTTGATGGGACCCTCCTTGAATATGATTCTCTGGGACACCACATGGTAGAAAGGGTGGAGAATCAACTCTCATAAACGCTGCTCTCTGCCATCCTGTGCTGAGACACACTACCATGCATACACACAACAAAAATAAATAAAATGTAAACAAAAAATAATAAGTCTCAGTCCACCCACGCATGGTGTGGTGGCCACGCCTTTAAATCCCAGTTACCTTTGGGAGGCAAGAGGGCCCAGGGGCAGCTTCTCTGTGTAGTTCAAGGCCAGTCTCATTTACATAGTGAGTTCCAGGCCCAGGTGGAGTTACAGGGAAAGAACCCTGGTCTCAAAAAAAGACACACCGAAAAAAGGGAGAAAGAAAAAAGAACTGGAAAAAAAAAGTTTCTGAAACAAAGTTTTCTATGAACATTATGTTATATATATTCGATTCATTTGAAAAATGCCTCAGAGCAGAAAATTTGGGTTACATGATAGATATAATGTGTAACTCTTTAAGAAATTGCCATGATGACATGCCCCTCGAAATTTTTTTTAAATAAAAAAAGAAAAATTGGACCAATTTGTTTTCTAAATGGTTAATACTTATTAACCAATTTTGCACTTTGCCACCTCAGCAGCGTGAGTTCCCAGTATCCTCCACCACCCTTCACAACATTTAAAGTGGTCACACTAAACCCTTTTTTTGAGACAGGGTCTTCCCCTTTATCCCCGCTGGCCTGGACGTTCGCTCTGCAACCAAGGGTGACCTTGAAAACTCAGAGTGCTGGGCTTTTTTTTTTTTTTTTTTTTTTTTAAAATTTTATTTATTTTATTTTCTCTTTTTCTTTTTATTTTTTTAAATATTTTCTTTTAAAAAAAAAAAAATCTGGATTTTTTTAAAATTTTTTTTATTTCATATGTGTATGAAATGTAACTGTCTGCATTGCAGGATCTGTTGACCCATGTCGTTGCAATTAGTGCCGCGGCGGAGGTCAGAAGATGTGGTGTGGATTCCCCTGGAAATTGGAGTTTCTGGAATTGGAAGTTTCAGACTATTTTCGGCCGCCATGTGGGTGCTGGGGATCAACCGCGGGTCCTCTGAAGAGCAGAGTCGGTGCCTCTTAACCGCTAGGCTATCTCTCCAGCCCCGAATCTATTTTATTATTTTTTATTGTGTATGAATTTTGTTTACTGTTTGCTGTAGTAGGGGGTTGTGCAACCCGTGTCGGCCAATGCACGCCGTCTGGGTCAGAAAGAGTGGTTGGTCGGATTCCCCTTGGAACTGGTAGTTCTTCCTGGAAATTGGAGCTTAACAGGAATTGGAGTTACAGATGGTTTCTCAGCCGCCATGTGGGGTGCTGGGGGATTGAAAAACTCCCCCAGGTCCTCTGCCAAAGGAGCACAGGTCGGGTGCTCTTAACCGCTAGGCTATCCTCTCCAGTTCCCAAGCAAAAACCTATTTTTTTTGCCGGGCTTGGTGGAACACGTCTTTAATCCTAGCACTCGGAGGCAGAGCAGGCTGGATCTTTGTTGAGTTTCAAGGCCAGGCCTGGTCTACAGAGTGGTGAGCTCCAGGACAGTTAGGGGAGCTACAGGGGAGACCCTGATCTAAAGACAAAAAAAAAAAAAAAAAGACAAAAAACCAAAACAAAAAAAAAAAAAACAAACAACAAAAAAACCCCAACCTTTTTTTTTTTTTTTTTTTTTGGGTTCTTTTTTTGCGGACAGGGGGGTTTCCTTGCAGGCCCAGCTGTCCTGGAACTTTCTGTATAGATCAGGGTGGCCTTGAAACTCACAGCCAGGGAGATTGGCCTGCCTCTTGCCTCCTGAGTGCCTTTTTTTCTGATTTTTTTTTTTTTTTAATTGATTGCTTTGTGAAATTTTCATTTACATCATTTTCTAATTCAGTTTTTTTCAGGGCATATTTCCCTTTTCCCTTCCCCCTACCCTTTTTTTTTTGTCTTTTCTGAAACAGACGGTTCCTCCTTTTTAGTCCCAGCTGGCCCTGGAACTCACAATGTAAACAGGTTGGGGGCCTTTAACTCACAAAAGATCCAATCCTGTGGCCTCTGTCTCCCAAAGTGCTGGGATTAAAAGGTGTGTGCCACCCATGCCGGGCAGATTTGATTCCCCCCTCCCCAAAAAACAGGGGTCTCCTGGTGTAGGCCCCAGTTGGGTCCTGGATACTTACTCTGTAGGACCCAAGGGGCTGGCCTTGAAAACCTCACCAAAAGCTCGGCCTGCCCTCTGCCTCCCAAGAGCTAGGAATAAAGGAATGTGTGGCCACACCCGGCTTATTTTTTCCTTTTTTTATTTTATTTTATTATTTTTTCAAAGGCATCTTTTTTTTTTCAGTTTTTTTTTTTATTATTTATTTTTGTATGTGATGAATGTATTGTCTGCATGCAGAAGAGGGTTGCTTCGGATTCCCATGGAAACTGGAGTTCTCCTGGAGGGGAAAAATTGAGTTACCAAGGGCCGGGTTCTTAGGCCGCCCTGTGGGGTGCTGGGGAATCGAAACCGGGTCCTATGCAAGAGCGTTCGGTGGCTCTAACCACTACAGGCCTTTCTTCTTTTTTTCCAGCCCCTATTTTTTCCTTTTTTTAAAAAAAAATTTATGTTAATTAATTAACACTTTTTCTTAAAATCTTTTTTTTTTGGTCTTTTCAAGACAGGGTCTCCCTGTAGCCCCAACTGTCCTGGAGCTCACTGTGTAGACCAGGCTGGCCTTGAACTCACAAAGACCCACCTGCCTCTGCCTCCTGAGTGCTAGGATTAAAGGCATGTCCCACTACACCCGGCCAGAGACAGTACTTTTGAAAATGGCTATTCGCCTTGGGAAGTAGCTGTAATTGTGCATTAATGTAATCACCGAGAGATTTAACACCACAGTCCCAACACAGAACACAGAGGGGCTCATCCCAGTAAAGCAGAATCACCTTTCCTTAAATAGTGTCAATACCCTTCACATTACAAGACATTCATCAAGAGTCTGTGACATTGTATGGCACTAAACTTCAAATAAGACCCCATGGAGCAGCCACAAACAGTAACAGAGGCAAAGTGGATGGTCAGAATCCTTCAACCCCCATCTCATTAGAAAATATCTAACAACACATTATTTGGGCTTAATATCCCTGAGTTGCTTGGCTGAGTGTAGCAGAAAGGAGTGTCCCAAAGAAGATTCTTTTTTTTTAGATTCTTAAGGACCTACATTTCTGTCATTACAACCTCAAAGTCAAACTTCTGAACCTCAAGTGACAAGTCCTAGGTGACAGCTATGGGAATAGAATGTAAGCCTACTGATAAGTCACTCCTTCTGATTTAGGGATAGAGGATTAGTTAGTTTCCTGAATAAGAATACAAAGAAGGGGCATGAAGCTCAGTGGTAGGGCAAGATGCTGGGTTCCACCTCTAGCACTAGAAAGAAGTTATAGCCAGGAATGGTGGCTCTGCAAGTTTGCGGCCAGGTTGGGCTACATAGTGAGTTCCAGGCCAGACAGCACTACAGAGAAAGACCTTGTTTCAATCCCTCCCCCTCCCCCAAACCAAATAATAAACCAAGAATACGGAGAGGAGCACAGTAATTCCTAGGTTTTATTAGTAATACGGTTAACCAATCGTAGTACTCTTATATTATCCTTTTCCTGTGGTCCTATCTGCACAGACGTCTCATTTTCAGCCATTGGTTTCACCTCTTTTTATTATTACAATCACCAAAGATACATGTAGCTTGGTTACATTTCTTTAAAAGCCAACTTTTACCTTAATTCACTCCTGTGTACCTTTTTCTATTTCACTTATGGCTACTTTTAATTCTGTTCTTTCTTTATACTTTTTTATTTGAGGCAAGGTTTCACTAGCTGGCTGCCCCAGACTTGCTATGTAGACCAAGCTAGCCTGCAACTCAGAGATCTGCCCTTCTGTGTCTCTTTTTACTCCTCTGACTTTGTTCTTTTTTTCTTATATTTTGAAGTAAACATTGTCTCGCTAATATCATTTAAGCATCAAATGCTATAAAAGGAAACTTAAACACTTTCCATTGTATACTTCAAGTTTTGATGTACAGTCTTTTCATTCTCATTTTATTCTGACTGCTTTTTAAAGTTTTCCTTCAATTTTTTTACCTATCAGTTACTTGTATGTTTTTAAATTTTCAAATGCATAGAATTTTTTATTTTGTCTTTGTGTGATTCTTAGTTGCCTTGTCCTCAGAGAATATGTTCTACTAAATACCTGTCCTTGATATTTGTTAGATGTGGTTTGTGTCTTACATAATTATGTATTCTCATGAAGGAAAGGGATCCTTCAGATGCTGGTTACAGAGTCTGGCAGATGTGGAATCTCTAATGTCTCAAAACTGTCTTTTCCTAACCTGTAGAGGCCTACCCCTTGAATATTCTTTAACCTCTCTGTATTAGTCACTTTTCTGTTGCTGTGATAAAAACCACATGACCAAGGGAACTTATAAAAGGAGGCAGAGGTAGATGGATCTCTGTGAGTTCAAGGCCAGCCTGGTCTACAGAGGGAGCTCCAGGACAGCTGGTACTAAAAGGGAGACCCTGTCTCAAAAAAAAAAAAATAAAAAAAAAAAAAAAAAAGAAAAAAAAAAAAGGAAGAGTGTATTTGAGCTTACAATTGACGGTTCCAGGGAATTAAGAATCCAGTGTAGTGGGGAGGCATGGTGGCTGAGGCCAGAGCAGAAAGCCAAGGTTCACATCTCCAATGAGCACAGTAAGTCAAAAGAGAGAGACTAGAGACTGCCAAGGCTTGTTAAACTCACTAAGCCCGCCCCCAGTGACATACTTCCTCCAGCGTGACCACACCTTCTAAGGCCTCCCAAAACAGTGCCACCAACTGGGGACAAAATGTCTGAATACTGGGGCTGGAGAGATGGCCTAGTGGTTAAGAACACCAACTGCTCTTGCAGAGGACCTGGGTTCGATTCCCAGCACTCACATGGAAGCTGAGAACCATCTTTAACTCCAGTTCCAGGGGTATCTGACACCCTCTTCTGACATCCAAGGCATTGCACAACACAGGTGCACCAATCTACATGCAGACAGTACACACATAAAAATAAATAAAAATTTAAAAAGTCTGTAAACTTACAGCCTATGAGGGACACTCTCACTCAAACCACCACACTCTCAGATCAGTCTTTTTCTATCACACTGGCTATTCTTCTCCCTTTTCATGCAACATTCTGCAGTTCCCAGTTCCACCCCTCACCTTTGCTATCTTCCTGCTAAGACTCTGCTTTCTAGATTATCTCACTCATGTGGTAGCTGCAGCATCCTCCTATGTTAAGGTGACTAATCTAAACATCTCTCCTATGCTCCATGATCATTTATGCAACTGTCTACTGCACAGCTTTGGTCTGCTCATCTGTTTCCTGGACTGCAGATTACCACTCCCCTCAGTATTCCTGATCTTATCTACAAAACCTTATGGATGTCTCTTCTTTACACTGACCTAACACCAAATCTTCCTCATTCTCCTCATCCATCTCTCCTGAATGAGACTTCTCTGCATCTCTTCTGCTACTCTTTTAATCTCAGCACCATTCTGCCTTGGCTAAACATTGTTGCTAAGGTAATAATACTTTAAAAACTGTGCCCTTGCTCTAAAATCTCTCTCCATTTTTGCTGAAGGATGAAATGTAAGTGGGCCCCCACCTTATTTTAAACATTATATCTCAACCCCAAGGCTTTACACCACATTCTGAACACCTACACTTAGCTTCTTACAGCTTCCAGCCCTGAATGGGATAGAATGTTTAGGACTTTTGGACCTTGGGAAATTATTCCACATAGAAACTGATCTCTCTCTCTCTCTCTCTCTCTCTCTCTCTCTCTCTCTCTCTCTCTCTTCCCCCCCCCCGTGTGTAAGCATGTGTGTGTGTGTGCATGCATCTGTCTGTCTGTCTTTATGTATGTATGTATGTCTCTGTGGCTGTGTAGGTATGTTGTATGTATTTTTAAATAAGATCTTACTGTGTAGCCCAGGCTGGCCTCAGACTTGCTTTGTGGACTAGGCTGACATGGAACAGACTCAGCCTCCCAACTTGCTGTACTGCTGGTATTATAAGTGTGAGCCACCACCTGAGACCTCCTTGAATGCCCTTCCCTAAGCCCCTCATTCATACACACAGCCCAGTACACAAGAGGGCAAAAAAGCATGTGGATGGGTATGTCCATGCACACGCACAAACATGCAGACATTTACCTAGGAAATTCTACTCTTGGATAAGCCAGATTACAACAAGGAGAAAAGGTGAAATGAAAAGTTTCATTACTCTGTGTATGCTGACAATTGGTAAGATGTGATTTTAGTTAGGGAGACTAGGGGGGAGAAGGCAGGAAACAATGTCTGTGAACAAATACCTCATTAATCCCCTCTCTGTGGACTTGTCAGGAACATTTCTTAGGTCCCCAGAAACTTATACTATGTGCACTTCTATCACTTCTTAGAAGTAGAAACTGCACAGAATTTAGAGGATTCTATCTCTCAATCTGTTTTCATGTTTGCTTGGGTTTGGTTCCTGGTAACTCAGATCCCAGACTTGCCTTCCTAGTAATTACATTTTTGCATTTTCCAGTCATTATTTCTTAGTGAGTTTTCCTGCAGTTTACATATTATTTATTTCAAAATTAAAAATATGTAGATGTAAGCATAGACTATAATTTTATCAAACGTTTACCAAATATGTACAGATAGAAGAAAACTTCTAGACTTATATTTAATTTCCTTCGTGATGAAAATGGTCCTTTTCCCCACGGACACCTGTCTGTATGAAGATGGCTTTATGTGAACTTGACTTATAATGTGAACTAATTTTACATTTTCTTGTAGCTGTTAAGAGTGCAAGTCAATGTCACTTTACAGATCATAGTTAAAAGAAGATTGAACCTTAATAACAGGGAAAAAAGGCATGAAACATAGGCTTTGTAATATAGTATACTTTCTTGCATAAGCCATTCATGGCCATAGACTATTTCCAAGTTATATGCAAATGAAAAATGTAACAAATATAATTTAGATACATAATATAATCATATAAAGTACAAAACCATATTGGATATGTGCTAGCATCTGTGGATTCTTTAAAATATGTTATTGTGGAGTGCACAGAGCTTAGATCGGGGATTTCCCAGTAGCACCTGAAGCACAGCAAGTCGGGAGGCTGAGTCTGTTCCATGTTTAGCAGGCTAAACAGGCATAGCCCCCACCCCCCTCACCCCCTTCCCCCCCCCCCCACCCCCCACCCC
The DNA here is from genome assembly GCA_009823505.1 of Rhizomys pruinosus. NCBI lineage: Eukaryota > Metazoa > Chordata > Mammalia > Rodentia > Spalacidae > Rhizomys > Rhizomys pruinosus. The sequence continues at coordinate 1,383,272 of VZQC01014772.1, read as the reverse complement.
GAGCCAACTGGAATTGCTGACAGCGTGTCCAAGTGGATTGTTTGGAGAACCATTAGAACAGAAAGGGAAGAGTGAGTTACACATCCAATATAAAGCCTAAAACTTACACAAGTCAACACTCCAGAAGCAAGGAGAAAAACAGATCAAACAAACAACGAAGGTATCTAAAGGAGGTAAACAAAGCAAGCCTTCAACACAGTGAAGAGGTATTTGGGATTTGCATTGGAATACAGGCAAAGAGAAACCCACATGCCAGGGACAGGACAACGATGACAAAGGGACAACATGGAAAAGGTTCAGGATAATTCCACACCAAACTCTACCAACCCTGTGGGAAATTCCTACAGTGGGATCCCCCTGGGATGGCCCAGGACACAGATCTTAGAGGAACAATTGCAGAAATATTCAAAGAATATAAAGAACAAGTCGGAGAGCTAAGGAGAGAGAATGAAGAACTCAAGAAAGACCTAGAGGAAATGGAAACACTGAAAAAGGAAACCAACCAGTGAAGGAAGGAGCTACAGGAAGAGATTGAGAAGCTCCAAAAGGAAGTGGAAAGACTAAAGAAATCATGAGATGAAATGAAAAAGGACATCAAACACTCATCCAATCAAAAGGAAAGGAACGGAAAAAGTCTCAAAAGTAGAATGGAGGAAGCAGAACAAAGAATATCAGACCTGGAAGAACACAGAACAACTAAAAAGCTCAAGTAAAGATTATGAAAAATTTTTAAATACAAAAAAGTAGAACAACCAGGAATTGCAGGACACTATGAAAAGATAAAAACTCCACATCATAGGGATAGAGGAAGGAGAAGAATCCCAAGAGAATGGTATTGATCAGATCTTCAACAGCCTAATAGATGAAAATTTCCCCAAACTAAAAAAAGACAAACCAATACAAATGCAAGAAGCACACAGAACTCCAAACAGACAAGATCAGAAAAGAAACTCTCCATGCCATATCATAGTTAAAACACTAGATGCCCAAAACAAAGACAAAATTTTGAAAATCACATGAGAAAAACAACCAGGGAACATTCTCCAAAATCGACCACATACTGGGACACAGAAGAAACCTTCACAGATACAAAAAGATTGAAATAATTTCATGCATTCTATCAGACCACAGCACGATAAAGCTCAATATCAACACCAGGATAAGCCTTACTATCTACAAGAACACATGGAGACTAAACAACACACTCCTGAATAATGAATGAGTCAAGGAAGAGATAAAGAAAAAAAATAAAAGCATTCCTGGAACTGAATGACAATGATAATATAACACAACAAAACTTATGGGATACTTTAAAAGCACTCCTAAGAGGGAAGTTTATAGCCCTGGGTGCCTACATTAGAAAAACAGAAAGAGCACAAGTGAATGATCTAACACTACAGCTACAAGCACTTGAGAGGCAACAACAGATGAACCCTAAATGCAACAGACAGGAAGAAATAACAAAAATCAGAACAGAAATCAATGAAATAGAAACAAAGAAAAACAATACAAAAAAAATCAATGAATCCAAAAGTTGTTCTTTGAGAGGATAAACAAGATAGACAGACCTCTAGCCCAGTTAACCGAAAGAAAGAAGGAACAACTCCAAATCAATACAATCTGTGATTAAAGGGGAAACATCACAACAGACAATGAAAAGAGCCAGACAATCATACGGGAATACTTCAAAAACCTATACTCTACTAAATTTGAAAACCGAGAAGAAATGGATGAATATCTGAAATCCTGGGAATCACCAAAGCTCAACCAAGAAGAGATCAACAGCTTAAACAGACCCATAATATATGAAGAAATTGAAGATTTAATAAGAAACCTCCCAACTAAAAAAGCCCAGGCCCAGATGGTTTCATGGCAGAATTCTATAAAACATTTCAAAAAGACTTATAACCATTATTACTCAAATTGTTTAGAAGGATACAAACAGAGGGAATTCTCCCAAATTCCTTCTATAAAGCCAGCATCTCTCTAATACCAAAACCAGGGATGCAGGGATGGTTCAACATACAAAAATCAATAAATATCATAAAACATATAAATGGACTGAAAGACAAAAACCACACCATCATCTCAATTGATACAGAAAAAGCCTTTGACAAAATCCAGCATCCCTTCATGCTTAAAGTCCTAGAGGAAATTGGATTGGAGGGATCACTCCTCAATGTAATCAAAGCCATATACAGGCAACCCACAGCCAATATCATCCAGGGGGCTGCAGAGAAGTTTCAGCAGTTAGGAGCACTGGCTGCTCTTGCAAAGGACCCAAATATAGTTCTCAGCACCTACATGATGACTAACAACCATCTATAACTCCAGTTCTATAGGATCCGATGCCCTCTTCTGATGCACTTACATACATGCAGGCAAAACACTCCATACGCATAAAGTAATTTTTTTTGTCTTTTTGAGACAGGGTCTCCCTGTAGTTCCAGCTGTCCTGGAAGTCACTATGTAGTCCAGGCTTGCCTTGAACTCACAGAGATTCACCAGCAAATACACAGTATATGAATAGTATTAAAGTTTCTGGGCTGGAGAGATGATGGTTCAGCAGTTAAGATCATGGGCTTTCTTGCAGAGGACCTGTGTTTGGTTATCAGCAATCACATGGTGGCTAAGAACTATCTATGATTACAGTTTCAGGGGATCTGATGCCCTCTCCTGACCTCTGTGCACACTGCATGCATGGGTCCATATAGGCAAAATATTCGTACACATGAAGTAAAATTTAAATAAAAAGGTTTCATGGCAACCAACTACCATAGGGTTCTTTTTTATAAAATGTCCAAACCAGGAAAATCCATAAAAGTAGAAAATGGGTTAGTGATTAGAAATGAGGTATGGGCTCTTGGAGATTATCTGCTACTTGTTATGGTGCCAATTTCTGGGGGTGGGGAAAAGCATGTCTTTGTAAATATACTAAATACGTTGATTTGTGTACTTGAAACACTTTGAATTGGTTTATTGCATGGTTTGTGAGTGATTTCTCAGTCCAAAAACCTTATCTTCTTCTTATTTATTTATTTATTTGTTTGTTTGTTTGTTTGTTTGTCTTTCTTTTTGAGACAGGGTTTCCCTGTAGCCCCAGCTGGCCTGGAACTCACTATGTAGACCAGGCTGGACCTGAACTTACACAGATCTGCCTCTGCCTCTGCCTCTGCCTCTGAGCGCTGTGATTAAAGGTGTGTATCACCATGCCCAGCAAAAGCTTTCCTTCTTTTTTTTTAAGCCAATTTTTATTAAAGCTTGTAGAGTGTTAAGCATCTGTACACCAGCATGATTATTGCTTTGCCTGCTGAACAGGTCTGACCTGTTCTCAGAAGTTAACCATGGCAACAGCTGAGTCAGCGATCTGAGCCAATGATCAACACTTTGCACATTCTCAGAAGGGCAGAGACAATTATATATAATATATACATACATATGTATATATATATTTATATATAAATCTCCCTATTTTCCCTGATTACAATGAGTTGGCAAGAGCTCATAATCTCCCTGCTTTTAACCGGACTCCCTGTGTCTGTGTGTTGATTTCGCCATGTGCTCACCCCCATTTCTCAGCCATGACCCAAACTTCTTTGCCTGGACCAGGAGTTTACTACATCTGGCACCCACGTGGTCTCAACCCACTGCCCAGCTCCCTTCCCCCACCCAACTCCCTTCTGCCACCCCCGCATTTGCAAGACCTCTGCATTCCAGCCCTTTGTGTTTTCTATGCTTATGGCCAGGCGAAAGTGAGCATGCAGTCCCCTTCCCTTCACTTTGGATTCATTTATCGTCCTCTTTGTTCACTGCTAGGGAGGTACATACTGCCCTGTGGTATACTGTGCCATACAGAACTGGTGGCTCCACCTCTTGGTTCATCCTGGTGAGTCCGCATAAGAGCTGACCCACACAGGACTCAGAACCCAGCCCTCTGTGTATAAAGAGACACCACTCTGGAGACACTGTGCGGACATATGGCCAAGGGAGTAACGTCCCTTGAAAGTCTTCCGCTAAGCACAAGACACTTTCAGATCCAACACACCCTCTTTGTCTGTCCTAGTTCGGTCCAAGCACTTGCCTGCCCACCCTCTCCCCTGTTGTCGTGAGCAACCACCTCAACATAATTGTAAGCCTTTATAAAGGCTCCTCGGCAGAGGACGATCTACTCTGTTACAAAAACACGGAAGAAAAACTGGCCCTCCCCTGTACACCTAATTTCAAATCGAATGAAGAGAATTCCCCTCCTGCTCCCAACTCACAAAAACTACCTTCAGCTGTCCCTATAAATCAATATACCCTCAGAGGGAGGGCCAGGGAGTTCTCTCCCAGCTTCCTCCTTTTCCCTCAGCTCCCCCCTTATCCCATTCCTCTCAGGATCTATTCCCTCATCCACCCATACACTTGCATGCATTTCCTGTTAACGTGGGTCCCAACGCTGCCTGTCGGCCCTGGCTCCCCACCCCCCTTTCTGACCTATCCCTTATTCATAAGCAACACAAGAAGCTGGCCCTGATTCCCCTTACTTTGTTTTTTTTTTTTTTTTTTATGTGTATGAATGTATTGTCTGCATGCAGGTCTGCGCACCCGTGTCGTGCGATGCCGCGGAGGTCAGAAGAGGGTCTCGGATTCCCCTGGAGCTGGAGTTCTCCTGGAACGGGAGTCACAGACGGTTCTCAGCCGCCATGTGGGTGCTGGGGATCGAACCCGGGTCCTCTGCAAGAGCGGTCGGCGCTCTTAACCGCTAGGCCATCCCTCCAGCCCCGATTCCCCTTACTTTGAACAAGTCCTCACCCAATGCGCAATTAACCTTCTAATGCATTACGATTGGTACACCCTGCTTAAGGCTGTCCTTGACCCTGCAACATTCCTTCAATGGAAGGTAGTCTATGATAACATGGCAGGTCCGGCCGGCACTAACATACATTATAACATCCCATAACCTTGGACATGCTTACCAGTTGTGGTAACTTTACTGATCCCATGAGCCAATCCCTTACTGGTATCCCTCAGTATTTTGACCAAACTAAAGACATGGCCCTACAAAGCCTTAAGTCCTGCACTCCACGAAAGCCTGACTGTTACTTCCACAATTTTTTTCAACATGCAGGGAACATTTTCCTGATTTTCTCATCAGGGTCACCATGGCTGTCTCCACATGCTGCCTGGCCCTGCTAGAGACACCCTGATCAAAGAGCTTGCCTGGGAAGGCATGAATTCTCACACCCGCAACACTGTTGTGTCATACGTAATGAAGACCTTCATAAATGGGTCATGGTCACCTGTGACCTTAACCCTGCCTCAGCTCCTTTTGAGGTGCTCATTGCCTCTTTACAGGCTTTTTCCCATAACAAACACGAACCTTCCAAGCTCCCTGTCTGTTGGGGATGTGGCAGGAAGGGTCACTTTATGCAATCTTGCCCAAATCCCTTCACCAAACCCAAGACTCCTTGCCCCAAATTCGTAAAAAGCTTCCTTCAGGCCAAAGTTTTCAAGTTTGCTCCCGTTACATCCAACAATTATGTGGCCTCCACCTTCTGCGTTTTACCCTCGCCCTGTAAATACACTACATAGACGACATCCTCCTGGCCCCATCCCAGGGTCTTTCTCTTCTTTAAAAATTTCTGTGACTACTGCTTCTGTGGTAATTAACAGAGAGGCCACCCCAGAAGCATCCAGTAAGGCAGTTCTTACAACCTTTGTTGGATCAATGATTCTGTTTTCTACCATGTTCACAAAATCTCTAAGCATAGCATCATATCCAACTTCTGAGGAACTATGCAGAATTTTCTCAACTATCAAAGAGCCTTCAACACCTGCATTCTTAGCAATATCATTGCAGGAATTTTCAGTGCTCTTTTAATAATTTCTGTACCAATTTTCTGATCTTCATTGGCAGGTTTTATTGAGTCCAAGCCTGGGATGCAACAAAGCAGAGCACAAACCCCTCCTTCTTCAACAGCTGCTCTTGTAGCATCAAGGGCATGTGTCACTCTGTCTTTCTTCTCTTTCACTTCAACATCACTTGTCCCTCCAACCTTCAACACAGCTACTCCATCTGATGCTTTGCCAGCCATTCAGTTTTTCTCTTTCATACTCACTAGTTGTGATGTCTAGTTGCTCAGTGATTTCTTGAACATGCTTTTTTCAATTTGAGCTTTGTCACCTTTCAAAAGCATGGCATCATCTTTGGTGACAATGACCTCTCCAACTTTTCCTAAGTCGTGGGTTTCAACATCTTCAAGGTTTATATTTAAGACCTCTTCTCCAAATACCACACCACCAGTAGCAATAGCTATATCTTTTAGCTGGTTCTTCCTATTGTCGCCAAACCCTGGAGCTTTGACGACTACCACCTGAAGACCAACTTCTTGCCTATTCAAAACCAGTGTACTTAGAGCTTCTCCATCAACATCTTCAGCAATTATGACCAAGGGCTTCTGGTGAGCATTGGCAATTTTAGAAGCAGGAATGATAGACTGGACCCTTGAAATTTTCTTTTCACTCAACAGAACATAGGCATCTTAGAATTCACATTTTTAACCTTTCAATGTGTGAATAAAATATGGACAAATATATCCTCAATCAAGTTTCATGCCTTCAATAATTTCTAATTCACCCCCTTTCTTCCAACCTTTTTCATTGCATCAGAAATGATGTTTCCAATTTCTTTGTCTGTGTTTGCAGAAATTGTAGCAACCTGAGCAATTTCTTCAAGAGTTGTCACAGATTTAGACTGCTTTTTTAAGTTCAGCAATTACAGCATCAACAACTAGCATCACACCTGTCCTGATTTCCACTGGGTTAGCACCATTGCTAATCTTCTCAAAGCCCTCCTTGGCAATAGAGTGAGCCAGAACAATAGCAGTGCGACCCCCCTATTAACACAAGGCTGTGGCCTTGCTTGTATCTTTCCAGAATCCTCTGGGAAGCTGCTGTGGGTACCCTTGAAAAATGTTTGACCCTCTTTGGATCCTCGTAGCAGCCATGGTTTGCTACAGGAGAAGGGACTCCTCCGGGAAGCCTCTATGGTGCCCTCAAAAAGCGTTCGAGAAAAAGGGAATCCAACCTTTTCATGCTTTGTGTTTATGGGGACTGTCTTTCTGTGTGTCTAAGATTCATGTAGTTGTGTCCTTCATGCATCTAAGTTTTTATATGTAAGGTGTGTCTAGTGTCCTCTCGGTCTAAGTCTTTGTGTGTGATTGTCAGTCATTGTAATTGTCTCATGTTGGTTCTGTCAAAGTGGCCACTTCGAGTTTCCATCCTTTATGTGCACATAATTATTCATTTTGGCATGCCAGACTACATACGCATGTGCAAACTTTAAAATATGGATATTTAAAGATGAATTTATAGGCCAAAATTTTGAATACTGTAGATAACTTTTTATCAAATGTTTACTACTTGTTTTGCATGCTCAACTAAAAAGTCCTAGGCAGTTGAATACATGACCAGTCTATTTAAATGATTTTTTGTTATCTAGGTCTGATCCAAGATGTGGGCTATCCTTGACCCCTAGCCCCTTGTCATTTGGGGCCTTCTCAGCCTCCTCTGCCCCTTTAGAAAATCCTGCCAGTGTGTTCTACCACCACCAGCCTCTGTCTTCTTCTCCTCAGATGCTTACTCCATTTTTATCCGTGGCTAGTAACGAGTTGTTGAGACCATGGCCCAGGTCCTGACTACTGTCATCAACAAAGGCTCTCATCAAGCCCTTTCCGGTGATGTAGTTTGTGTTTGGCTCTCTGCCATTCATGACTCGTGGGGGTAAACCCCCATGCCTCTACTCCCACCCAGACAAACTGTTCCTAGCCTCTTCCCTTGGTGGCTGGTTAGTCAATGACGGGTAAGATCCTGCTAATCAGGACAATCTAAGACAGGCAGAGTCAAATGTCAGAATGCTAGAGGTGGGGACAACAATGTCTGAGCTATGCACTCAAGCTCCCACTATGTCGCTCTTTTTAAAAGCAAAGGGGTGGAAATATGTAGTGTTGTATACCTGCATGCCAGCATGATTATTGCTTTGCCTGCTAAACAGGCCTAACTTGTTCTCAGAAGTTAACCAAGGCAACAGCTGAGTCAGCGATCTGAGCTAATGATCAATACTTTGCATGTTCATGAAAGGGCAGAGACAATTATATATATATATATATATATATATATATATATATCCCTATTTTACCTGATTAAATAATTACTTGGCAGGAGCTCACAATTTCCTTTTTTAACCTGACTCCTGGTGTCTGTGTGTTGACTTCACCATCTGCTCAGCCCCATTTCTCAGCCAAACTTCTTTGGCTGGACGGGAGGAGTTTACTACAGAAGCTTTGTGCATTTCATACAAAAAATTTCCAATCAATGGGGCTGGAGAGATGGCCTAGCGGTTAAGAGCACCGACTGCTCTTGCAGAGGACCCGGGTTCGATCCCCAGCACCCACATGGCGGCCGAGAACCGTCTGAAACTCCAATTCCAGGAGAACTGCAGTTCCAGGGGAATCCGAGACCCTCTTCTGACCTCCGCGGCATTGCATGACACGGGTGCACAGACCTGCATGCAGACAGTACATTCACACACATAAATAAATAAAATAAAAAAATTTTCCAATCAAGTCTAGACCCATTCCCCCTTCCATGCTTGCTCACCGCATCAGAGCTCATGAATTCTGCCAAATATGTTTTTCATCTTTTTCTCAGTCTCTTTTAAAATTTTTGATGCAGAAGTTTACTATTTTGAACAGAAGTTCACTTTTCAGTCAGTTCTTTGACCCAGTCTTTTTTTGTTGTTCATGTTGTTGTTCCCTCCAATTTGCATTACTCCCAAATATGCACATATGCATGCCACATATAACTGTTAGCATCTTCAGCTTATGATTTATTTTTTTTAATTAGGCTGAAAGATGTCATGTTTGAAGGCTCCTCCTTGGCAAGCCCAAACAACCATCAGTCCTGCCCTTGTGCTCCACACTGGGGTTTTCTCTTCCCATGGTCACCAAATGAGGTCCAGTAAGCACCACATCCTATTTTGATCCTCCTGTATTGGTCTCAGTGATACAGCCTGGGTAGTCCAACAATGGCAGTCTATACTCTGAAGAAGTGGACACCCCAGTAGTAGCTCAGTCCACAAGCTGGATGTCTCAGCAGTCCCCATCTGGCACTGAAGGTTTGGAGGATTCTTGGAGAGACATGAGTCTTCAGTCCATATTGGAAGGTTGAAAAGCTGTGTCTCATGTCTTTGAAGGATGGCAAAAGCAGTGGCAGCCACAGGGTAGCTGCACTTGCCAGTAAGACAAGCAAAACAGCTGTGCTCCTTTTTTTTTCTTACTTTTTATCTTTTTACTAAGATCTCAAGTTTTATACCTGAAGTACAATTTCTCAGGCCTTACTAATTATTTCTGGTAATACTTTCCTTTTGGATGTTTAAGGCCACACAGCCCAGATTAACCAAGGTTTTTGTTTTCTGGAGGTCAGATGAGGATCTGGTCCTCAGGTTTTGGGGGCAGAGGAGGGAGCCCCTGGCTCCTTTTGGCTTTTCATTTACCACTTCCATTATACTTGAGGACAAAGTCAGGTCCTGCTAGACCAGGCTTCCGTTTTTGAAGCATGAGCAGACTTTCCTCTTTATAGACTGGACACTGGCTGAAGTCCCATTAGTGGATCTCTAAGACCTCCCTGCACAGGAAGACTGGTGACTCACATTTGCAGGACAGTTCAAGAGATGCCCCGATGCATAGTCCCCTGGGACTTAGTTGACCTCTGAGGGTAAGGAAAAAAGTTATCCCTTAAGACCATTGGCCCAATTGGTATGGGTCTTAAGTATTGTTGTTAAGCATCCAGTAAGGCTAAGTTACACCAGCCTGATACTTTTAACTATTATATTGTATAATATTGTAGAAAAGGTTTGGACAAAAGCTCAAGCAGCCTTGTATAAGAAATACTAAGAAGCACTCCTATAAGATAAATACTGTGGTTAGACACAATGTCATGACAAACTAGTTTTTCCCCCATCATTCTTTTGATTTAGTGCATACATACCCTCCACCCATACACCAAAACTGCCTAAGTCTGAAAATAAATGGTAGATTAATTCTAGAACCTGTTAAGGGATTCACAAGAGCACAGTTGTTTTCAGATCATGAGGAACATAGCATTAACATTGCTTAGTTTACCTTACAACTAGGTACTTGGTGCTAGGATCCACAGATGAGGGATACCATTCATCATTTGTTTTTCTGGGACTGATACTTCACTCAACATAATATCTTCTAGTTCCATCTATTTGCCTGCAAAGTTCATGATGTCATCTTTCTTTACTGCTGCATAGGACTCCGTTGTGTAGATGTACCACATTTTCTCTATCCACTTGTCAGTTAAGGGGCACTTGGATTGGTTACAGCTCTTTGCTATTGTGAAGAGAGCTGCAATAAACATGGCTGTGCATATATCTCTGTGGTAGGATGAGTCTTGTGGGTAAATACCCAGGAGTGGTATGACTGGGTCAGGTAGCAAGCTTATTTTGAATCTCTTAAGGGTTCTCCACACTACTTTCCATAGTGGTTGTATGAGTTTACATTTTCACCAGCAGTGGATGAGTGTTCCCCTTTCCCCACAACCTCTCCAGCATTTGGTATCTCTTTTCTTGATCCTAGCCAGTTTTATCAGAGTGAGATGATATCTTTTTTATTTTATTTTTTATGTGTATGAATGTATTGTCTGCATGTAGGTTTGTGCACCTGTGTAGTGCAATGCTGCGGAGGTCAGAAGAAGGTGTCGAATTCCCCTGGAACTGGAGTTCTCCTGGAATTGGAGTTACAGATGGTTCTCAGCCACCATGTGGATGCTGGGGATCAAACCCAGGTCCTCTGCAAGAGCAGTCAGTGCTCTTAACCGCTAGGCCATCTCTCTAGCCTGAGATGATATCTTAAAGTGGTTTGAATTTGCATTTCCTTAATTATTAGCGATATTGAATACTTTTTAAGATATTTCTCACTTGTGAAGTGTCTGTTCAGCTCTTTGCTCCATCTTTTGAGTGAGTCATTTGTTTTCTTTCTTCTTTTTTTTTTTTAGTAGTTTATATATTCTGGAAGTCAATACTTTGTCAGGAATATCAGCTGTGGTTTCCTCCCACTCTGTGTGTTTTCTCTTTGCTTCTTTCTTTTGCTGTACAGAAGATTTTGAGTTTGATGAGGTCCCTTTTGTCAGTTGTCGACCTTATTTCCTGTGCAGCTGCTGTCTGATGTAGAAAATCTTTTCCTATGCCTATGTCTTTAGGTTGCTGCCAAATTTTTCTTCTATCACCTTCAGAGTTTTGGGTTTCACATTGAGGTCTATGATCCATATGTGTAGGAATGTAACTTTGTGTGGCTTGAGGCAAGAACTTGTGAGACCTGTCCCATAAGACCTCCAAGGAGAGTTATCTGACATCTCCATAGGCATTCAGTTGCCTCTGTGAGTTATCTATTATCTATTATTTTTTTATTTTATTTATTATTATTTATTTTTTATTTTATTATCTATTGCCCCACAGGAAGGTTCAGGATATTACAGTGTTTTCTTGCTTCGCCTATCTCTTCAAAGTTCCAGGCCCCTTCCCTTGAGGCATTGAGCAAAATGTCGCACCTCTAGTTACCTGTTGCACAAACAGGAGCTCTGCAGCACCCCCCCCCATAGAGCCAAGGTAGCTCGCCCCTCCCTTCCACCTGCCCCCCACTTCCTTGCCCAGAGCACAGTAACTTTTGGTATATAAGCACACTGATGGCATCAATAAAGAGAGACTCTATTCTCCCAGACCTCGCCCTCTGAGTCCATCTTTTATTTCCTTGTCTTTCTATTCTGTCGGGTAATTCTCCCTTGGTCCCCTCCCCCCTCCTTGCCAGAGCTAAGCTGAGAGATTGTCTGCCTGCAGGCAAGAGACAGCCTTGGAAAATGCAAGAAGGGAAGAACCCCACGTGGATGTCAGCCACACGTGACTAAAGGACTATTCAGACCATTATTTTTTTTTATTTCATTTATTTCTGTATGTGTATGAATGTACTGTCTGCATGTAGGTTTGTGCACCCGTGTCGTGCAATGCCGCGGAGGTCAGAAGATGGTGTCAGATTCCCCTGGAACTGGAGTTCTCCTGGAATTGGAGTTTCAGATGGTTCTTGGCTGCCATGTGGGCGCTGGGGATCGAACCCGGGTCCTCTGCAAGAGCGGTCGGCGCTCTTAACCGCTAGGCCATCTCTCCAGCCCCAGACCATTATTAAACTTCAACATATCTGGACTTAATTTTGTACAGGGTGAGAGGTAGGGGTTTAACTTTATTCTTCTACAAGTGGTGATCCAGTTTTGCAAACACCATTTGCTGAAGATGCTGTCTTTCCTCCACTGTGTCTTCTTGGCCCCATTGTCAAATATGGCTGAAATTACATGTGCTCAGGTTTGGATCTTCGGTTTTGTTCCATTGGTCTTCAGGTCTATAAGCTTTCCTTTTTTTAAAATTTTATTTATTTTTGTATGTGTATGAATGTACTGTCTGCATGTAGGTTTGTGCACCCGTGTCGTCCAATGCTGTGGAGGTCAGAAGAAGGGTCTCGGATTCCCCCTGGAACTGGAGTTCTCCTGGAATTGGAGTTACAGACAGTTCTCAGCCGCCATGTGGGTGCTGGGGATCAAACCCAGGTCCTCTGCAAGAGCGGTCAGTGCTCTTAACTGCTAGGCCATCTCTCCAGCCCTAAGCTTTCCTTCTTAAAAGAAAAAAGTCATAGGTAAAGGACAGCAATTTGGAAAACAAAGAGAAACCTTTTCTTCAATCAAAGACCCAAATTTCATTAAAAATTTTTCTTACATTTTTCTTGCCTTTTTGATTACTTTGATTATTTTGTGTGTGCATGCATGTGCCACAGCACAGTTGTGGAGGTCAGAGGACGACTTACCCTGTGGGTCGAGAATATCCAACTCAAGTTGTCAGGTTTGTTGGAAAGTGCCTGTCCCCACTGGGCCAACTCCCCAGCACCCAAATTGACTTTTGAACCTCTGTATTCCCAGGCCAAACATCAGTATAAATGGGTCTGAGTCCATCTTTAGCCTTTTGCTCAACCTAGCCTCTCATAGCCACCAGGTTTGGGCAGAGAGACTAGCTCAGATGAGCTCAGACAAGCTCAGGCTCCACTTACTTGTACAGATGAAGTTCATAGGCCAGTAGGACAAGGAAGCAAGCTTTGTAGGGATCAAGACTCCTGGTAGTCACCATGTTAGAAACTCTCTCAGAGCACTGGAGGGGATAGTTAGCAGGCCCCAGGGTCCTTTCTAGACCCTCACCCCACACAAGAAAAGACACAAACAAAACCCTGACACTGGAAACTGTCTCCTAATAAACTGGCTGCCTGCCACCAGAGGCTCCCTAGGCACAAAACTCACTAACTCAGTGATACAGTCTAAATTCTCAGGAAGACAGACTCTTCAGTGTTGTACCAAGCATGGCATTTATTAGCAAGAATCCTGGAAGCATGTGGGGACGGAAACCAGGATTCAGGTGAGCTGTGACACAGGCCTGGCAATGTACTCAGCTTGCCCCAAGACCAGCTCTAGAATTGAGATGGTCCCTGTGAATTTTTCCCAATGGAGTGTCCATCCCACTCAACATTTCACAGAGGTCAGAAAGATGTTTGAAAAGCACCAACAGGGCTGGAGAGATGGCCTAGCAGTTAAGAGCGCCGACCACTCTTACAGAGGACCCGGGTTCGATTCCCAGCACCCACATGGCAGCCAAGAACCGTCCGAAACTCCAATTCCGAGAGAACTCCAGTTCCAGAGGAATCCGAGACCTTCTTCTGACCCCCGCGGCATTGCACGACACAGGTGCACAAACCTGCATGCAGATAGTACATTCATACACATACAGAAATAAATAAAATTTAAAAAAAAGCACCAAAAGAGGTCTATAAGATATTTTGGTTGCTATAACTGAATTATAGAAATTAACTTCCCAGATTAATTCATTCTTTCCATCTCAGAACCACACAGACTATAATTATCATCAGAATATAATTCTATAGCACTATAGAATTACGCCACATATGTGTTAGCTTATACCAGTAACACTAAAATCACAATACAGTAATATTTGGACATAAAATATATATAAACTAGCCTTCATCAAATAAGCCATTTCCATCATAGTAAAGACATTTAGCAAATACTGCCAATACTATGCATCGCTATATGATAGGGGTAGAAAGGGACTCTGATACGAGTGTCCTATCTAATATTGGGCGGGGGATGGGGGGCTCTCTGATGGGAACTCAAGCCTGATGACAAAGGAGTCACAAAAGAACCAAAAACCCTAACTGCATAAACCCCCCAGCTTTTAGCTGGGTGTGGTGGCACACGAGTTTAATCCCAGCACTCAGGAGGCAGAGACAGGAGGATCTCTGAGTTCAAGGCCAACCTGGTCTACATAGGGAGTCCAGGCCAGCTGGGGCTACAGGGAGACCCCGTTTCAAAAAGACAAAAGAACCCCCCCCCCCAGCTTTTGGCAACCAGAGCCTCAAATGTGACCATGCTGGGAAATCAGCAGGCAGGGCTGGCCAAGAGTAACCCAGTGAAAAAAACAAACAAACAACAGACCATCTCTTAAAGCTCAGCTCTTGGTTGACACTTGCTGCATTTCTCAAGTTCAGTTCCCAGCACCCACATTGCACAGCTCACAACTAACTACCTGTAACTACAGCTCTAAGGGACCTGAGGCCCTCTTCCGGACTGGCTGGAACCTATTAGTCTTGGGAATGTCTACCCTGTCCTGCTCCATTACCTTATTTTGGAATTTACAGTTTTGGTTTTACAGGTTCACAGCTGCAGAGCAATTTGCCTCAGAATGAATTGCACCTTAGGGCCTCCTATATCCAAATTAGATGAGAGGCTAGACTTTAGACTTTTGAGCTAGTACTGAATGAATTTGTTCCAGATTGGTGCTATTGGGATGGAATGGAAGTATTTTGCTTGCAAAAAAGATATGAACATTAAAGGCCAGGAACAGAATGTTGTAGTCTGACTGTATGTTCCAAAACTCTTCTGCTGAAACCTAATTAGGAATGTGATAGTATTAAGAGGTGTCCAGTCTTGAGGAGGTGTGTAGTTATTTTCTCCAAACTGAAAATTTCCCTTCTAGAGGGAGGAAGGAAGCTCATATGAATCAAGAGGAAAATAAAACTGACAGGACTCACAAAGACCTCCTCTCAAAGTTACATTACAGAACACAGGCCTCTAAGTAGCCAGCCCCTAAGCAGAAGAGGGTGGGAACACATCCAGCCCCCTGCTACCCTTGATCAGGGGTCAAGGCAGCCTGATGACTGTCTTGTTGCATGGGCCACACATTGATCAAGCCCCACTCCCTACCTAAGGAAGAGTGATCCCTGTCATGTAGCCTAAGTCATATTCTCCTACTGCTGTCATGTAGCACATATTAACTAAGGTCACATATTAACGAAGTCCTGCTTCCTTGCAATGCAAGACCTCCCTTTCCCTCAGATGCCTTAAAGATTAGACACCTTGCCTTGCCAGCTTCTTACTTCAGACCCCTGCTGTGTTGCTTGTTAATAAATCTCTTGCCTGAAGGATGATTCAACTCAGTACCTCCCTATCTCTCTGTCTCTGTCTCTCTTCCTTCCTCACTCACTTCCTCCCTAAAACCTAGCAGGTTATACAAGCAGCTGAAGAAACGACTCTCCTACCAGCCGAGCTGCCTGCAGCAGATTCCGACTGTCTGATCTGCCTTGGGATTGTGCAGGAAGCCCCAGAGATGCAGTTTTCATGAGTCATTGCCCACTCTGGGGTGGGCTTTTCAGCGAAACAGCTGCCTTTGAGTCATCCCTACTTCTGCAAGTGACCTCAACATGGTTCACTAAGCTAGACTCATGTGGAATTTTTTATTAGACTTACGTTGGTACCCTATCTGGGGTGAGTAGATGTTTCTTTGGGTCTCCATAGGAAAGGGCACACAACAGGAAGTGATTAGGTCATGAGGGCATAACCCTCAATGATGGATTGGTGTCCTATATAAAAGCCTTTAGCGCCAGGCGTGGTGGCGCGCGCCTTTAATCCTAGCCCTTGGGAGGCAGAGGCAGGCAGATCTTTGTGAGTTCAAGGCCAGCCTGGTCTACAGAGTGAGTTCCAGGACAGCTGGGGCTACAGGGAGACCCTGTCTCGAAAAGGAAAAAAAAAAGACACCCAATATTCACCTCTGTACCTCCACGCACACATGCACACAAGCACAGTGAAAGGCAAGGTAGCCAGAAAGGAGCTAAGAAGAATGTGGTTGATCCATTTTCTTTAAAAAAAATTTTTTTAATTTATTTTTTGTGTGTATGGATGTACTGTCTGCATGTAAGTTGGTGCACCCGTGTCGTGCAACACTGCAGAGGTCAGAAGAGGGCGTCGAACTCCNTCAGAGGACCTGTGTTTGGTTATCAGCAATCACATGGTGGCTCGAAACTATCTATTGATACAGTTTCAGGGATCTGATGCCCTCTCTCTGATATCTGTGCCCACACTGCATGCATGGGTCCATATAGGCAAAATATTCGTACACATGAAGTAAAATTTAAATAAAAAGGTTTCATGGCAACCAACTACCATAGGGTTCTTTTTTATAAAATGTCCAAACCAGGAAAATCCATAAAAGTAGAAAATGGGTTAGTGATTAGAAATGAGGTATGGGCTCTTGGAGATTATCTGCTACTTGTTATGGTGCCAATTTCTGGGGGTGGGGAAAAGCATGTCTTTGTAAATATACTAAATACGTTGATTTGTGTACTTGAAACACTTTGAATTGGTTTATTGCATGGTTTTGTGCAGTGATTTCTCAGTCCAAAACTTATCTTTTCTTATTATTATTTATTTGTTTGTTTTGTTTGTTTGTTTGTCTTTCTTTTTGAGACAGGGTTTCCCTGTAGCCCCCGTGGCCTGGCCACTCCCATGTAGACCAGGGCTGGACCTGAACTCTCAGAAATCTGCCTTGCCTCTGCCTCTGCTCTGATCGCTGTGATTAAAGGTGTGTATCACCATGCCCAGCAAAAGCTTTCCTTCTTTTTTTAAGCCAATTTTATTAAAGCTTTGAGAGTGTTAAGCATGTACACCAGCTGATTATTGCTTTGCCTGCCGAACAGGCTTAACCTGTTTTCAGAAGTTAACCATGGCAACAGCTAAATCAGCGACCTGGGCCAATGATCAACACTTTGCACATTCTCAGAAGGGCAGACAGAGACAATTATTCTATAATATATACATACATATGTATATATATATTTATATATAAATCTCCCTATTTTCCCTGATTACAATGAGTTGGCAAGAGCTCATAATCTCCCTGCTTTTAACCGGACTCCCTGTGTCTGTGTGTTTGATTTCGCCATGTGCTCACCCCCATTTCTCAGCCATGACCTGAACTTCTTCTGCTGGACTGGAGGAGTTTACTAATCTGGCACCCACGTGGTCTCAACCCACTGCCCAGCTCCCTTCCCCCACCCAACTCCCTTCTGCCACCCCCGCATTTGCAAGACCTCTGCATTCCAGCCCTTTGTGTTTTCTATGCTTATGGCCAGGCGAAAGTGAGCATGCAGTCCCCTTCCCTTCACTTTGGATTCATTTATCGTCCTCTTTGTTCACTGCTAGGGAGGTACATACTGCCCTGTGGTATACTGTGCCATACAGAACTGGTGGCTCCACCTCTTGGTTCATCCTGGTGAGTCCGCATAAGAGCTGACCCACACAGGACTCAGAACCCAGCCCTCTGTATATAAAGAGACACCACTCCGGAGACACTGTGGGGACATATGGCCAAGGGAGTAACGTCCCTTGAAAGTCCTCCGCTAAGCACAAGACACTTTCAGATCCAACACACCCTCTTTGTCTGTCCTAGTTCGGTCCAAGCACTTGCCTGCCCACCCTCTCCCTTGTTGTCATGGGCAACCTCCTCGCCATAATTGTAAGCATTTTTAAAGGCTCCTTGGCAGAGGACGATCTACTCTGTTACAAAAACACGGAAGAAAAACTGGCCCTCCCCTGTACACCTAATTTCAAATCGAATGAAGAGAATTCCCCTCCTGCTCCCAACTCACAAAAACTACCTTCAGCTGTCCCTACTAAATCAATATACCCTCAGAGGGAGGGCCAGGGAGTTCTCTCCCAGCTTCCTCCTTTTCCCTCAGCTCCCCCCTTATCCCATTCCTCTCAGGATCTATTCCCTCATCCACCCATACACTTGCATGCATTTCCTGTTAACGTGGGTCCCAACGCTGCCTGTCGGCCCTGGCTCCCCACCCCCCTTTCTGACCTATCCCTTATTCATAAGCAACACAAGAAGCTGGCCCTGATCCCCTCTTACTTTGTTTTTTTCTTTTTTTTTTGTTATGAATGTACTGTGCATGAGGTCTGCCGCCCCGTGCGTGCGATCCGCGGAAGGTAAGAAGCGGGGTCCTCGGATTTCCCTGGGATGGGTTTCTCCTGGAACGGGAGTCCACAGACGGTTCTCAGCCGCCATTTGGGTGCTGGGGATCGAAACCCGGGTTCCTCTGCAAGCGCGGTCGGCGCTCTTTAACCGCTAGGCCATCCCTTCCCAGCCCCGATTCCCCTTACTTTGAACAAGTCCTCACCCAATGCGCAATTAACCTTCTAATGCATTACGATTGGTACACCCTGCTTAAGGCTGTCCTTGACCCTGCAACATTCCTTCAACGGAAGGTAGTCTATGATAACATGGCAGGTCCGGCCGGCACTAACATACATTATAACATCCCATAACCTTGGACATGCTTACCAGTTGTGGTAACTTTACTGATCCCATGAGCCAATCCCTTACTGGTATTCCCTCATTATTTTGACCAAATTAAAGAAATGGCCCTACAAACCCTTAAGTCCTGCACTCCACAAAAAGCCTGACTGTTACTTCCACAATTTTTTTCAACATGCAGGGAACATTTTCCTGATTTTCTCATCAGGGTCACCATGGCTGTCTCCACATGCTGCCTGGCCCTGCTAGAGACACCCTGATCAAAGAGCTTGCCTGGGAAGGCATGAATTCTCACACCCGCAACACTGTTGTGTCATACGTAATGAAGACCTTCATAAATGGGTCATGGTCACCTGTGACCTTAACCCTGCCTCAGCTCCTTTTGAGGTGTTCATTGCCTCTTTACAGGCTTTTTCCCATAACAAACACGAAACTTCCAAGCTCCCTGTCTTTTGGGGATGTGGCAGGAAAGGTCACTTTATGCAATCTTGCCCACATCCCTTCACCAAACCCCCAGAGACTCCTTGCCCCAAATTCGTAAAAAGCTTCCTTCAGGCCAAAGTTTTCAAGTTTGCTCCCGTTACATCCAACAATTATGTGGCCTCCACCTTCTGCGTTTTACCCTCGCCCTGTAAATACACTACATAGACGACATCCTCCTGGCCCCATCCCAGGTTTTTCTCTTCTTTAAAAATTTCTGTGACTACTGCTTCTGTGGTAATTAACAGAGAGGCCACCCCAGAAGCATCCAGTAAGGCAGTTCTTACCATCTTTGTTGGATCAATGATTCTGTTTTCTACCATGTTCACAAAATCTCCAAGCATAGCATCATATCCAACTTCTGAAGAACTTTGCAGAATTTTCTCAACTATCAAAGAGACTTCAACACCTGCATTCTTAACAATAGTCATTGCAGGAATTTTCAGTGCTCTTTTAATAATTCCTATACCAATTTTCTGATCTTCATTGGCAGGTTTTATTGAGTCCAAGCCTGGGATGCAACAAAGCAGAGCACAAACCCCTCCTTCTTCAACAGCTGCTCTTGTAGCATCAAGGGCATGTGTCACTCTGTCTTTCTTCTCATTCACTTCAACATCACTTGTCCCTCCAACTTTCAACACAGCTACTCCATCTGATGCTTTGCCAGCCATTCAGTTTTTCTCTTTTCATACTCACCTAGTTGTCGATGTCTGGTGCCTTCAGTGATTTCTTGGGGGGGGGGGCACATTTGTTTTCAATGAGCTTTGTCACCTTTCAAAAGCATGGCATCATCTTTGGTAACAATGATCTCTCCAACTTTTCCTAAGTCATGGGCTTAAACATCTTCAAGGTTTATATTTAAGACCTCTTCTCCAAATACCACACCACCAGTAGCAATAGCTATATCTTTTAGCTGGTTCTTCCTATTGTCGCCAAACCCTGGAGCTTTGACGACTACCACCTGAAGACCAACTTCTTGCCTATTCAAAACCAGTGTACTTAGAGCTTCTCCATCAACATCTTCAGCAATTATGACCAAGGGCTTCTGGTGAGCATTGGCAATTTTAGAAGCAGGAATGATAGACTGGACCCTTGAAATTTTCTTTTCACTCAACAAAACATAGGCATCTTGGAATTCACATTTTTTAACCTTTCAATGGTGGTGAATTAAACTATATGGACAAATATATCCTCAATCAAGTTTCATGCCTTCAATAATTTCTAATTCACCCCCTTTCTTCCAACCTTTTTCATTGCATCAGAAATGATGTTTCCAATTTCTTTGTCTGTGTTTGCAGAAATTGTAGCAACCTGAGCAATTTCTTCAAGAGTTGTCACAGATTTAGACTGCTTTTTTAAGTTCAGCAATTACATCATCACAACTAGCATCACACCTGTCCTGATTTCCACTGGGTTAGCACCTTTGCTAATCTTCTCAAGCCCTCCTTGGCAATAGAGTGAGCCAGAACAATAGCAGTGCCGACCCCCTATTAACAAAAGGCTGAGGCCTTGCTTGTATCTTCCAGAATCCTCTGGGAAGCTGCTATGGGTACCCTCAAAAAATGTTTGACCCTCTTTGGATCCTCGTAGCAGCCGTGGTTTGCTACAGGAGAAGGGACTCCTCCGGGAAGCCTCTATGGTGCCCTCAAAAAATGTTCGAGAGAAAAAGGGACTTCCACCTTTTCATGCTTTGTGTTTATGGGGACTGTCTTTTCTGTGTGTCTAAGATTTCATGTCGTGTGTCCTTCATGCATCTAAGTTTTATTTGTGGGTGTGTCTAGTGTCCTCTCGGTCTAAGTCTTTGTGTATGTCAGTCCTTGTATAATTGTGTCATGTTGGTTCTGTCAAAAGTGGCCACTTCGAGTTTCAATCCTTTATGTGCACATAATTATCCATTTTGGCATGCCAGACTACATACGCATGTGCAAACTTTAAAATATGGATTATTTAAAGATGAATTTATAGGCCAAAATTTTGAATACTGTAGATAACTTTTTATCAAATGTTTACTACTTGTTTTGCATGCTCAACTAAAAAGTCCTAGGCAGTTGAATACATGACCAGTCTATTTAAATGATTTTTTGTTATCTAGGTCTAGTCCAAGATGTGGGCTACACTCACCCCTCGCCCCTTGTCACTTGGAGCCTTCTTAGCCTCCTCTGCCCCTTCAGCAAATCCTTGCCAGTGTGTTCTACCACCACCAGCCTCTGTCTTCTTCTCCTCAGA
Organism: Rhizomys pruinosus; assembly: GCA_009823505.1. Lineage (NCBI taxonomy): Eukaryota > Metazoa > Chordata > Mammalia > Rodentia > Spalacidae > Rhizomys > Rhizomys pruinosus. The sequence goes on along the minus strand of VZQC01014772.1, from coordinate 1,361,803 downwards.
TGCTTACTCCATTTTTATCCGTGGCTAGTAACGAGTTGTTGAGACCATGGCCCAGGTCCTGACTACTGTCATCAACAAAGGCTCTCATCAAGCCCTTCCCAAATATGTAGTTCGCATTTGGCTCTTTGCCATTCATGACTCTTGGGGGTAAACCCCCATGCCTCTACTCACACCCAGACAAAAAAACTGTTCTAGGAATTTCCCTTGTGTGGCTGGTTTAGTCCAATGACGGGTAAAGATCCTGCTAATCAGGACAATCTAAGACAGGCAGAGTCAAATGTCAGAGTGCTAGAGGTGGGGCAAACAGTTTCTGAGCTATGCACTCAGGTTCCCACTATGTTTGTCGCTCTTTTTAAAAGCAAAGGGGTGGAAATATGTAGTGTTGTATACCTGCATGCCAGCATGATTATTGCTTTGCCTGCTAAACAGGCCTAACTTGTTCTCAGAAGTTAACCAAGGCAACAGCTGAGTCAGCGATCTAGGCCAATGAGCAATACTTGGCATGTTCATGGAAAGGGGCAGAGACAATATTTATATCTCTATATATATATATATATCTATATATATCTATATCCCTATTTTCCCTGATTAAAAATGCATTGGCAGGAGCTCACAATTTCCTTGCTTTTAACCTGACTCCTGGTGTCTGTGTGTTGACTTCACCATCTGCTCAGCCCCATTTCTCAGCCAAACTTCTTTGGCTGGACGGGAGGAGTTTACTACAGAAGCTTTGTGCATTTCATACAAAAAAAAAAAAAAAAAATGTGGCTGGAGAGATGCCTAGGGTTTAAGAGCACCGACTGCTCTTTGCACGAGGACCCGGGTTCGATCCCAGCACCCCCATGGCGGCCGGACACCGTCTGAAACTCCAATTCCAGGAGAACTGCAGTTTCCCGGGGAATCCGAGACCCTTTCTGACCTCCGCGGCATTGCATGACACGGGTGCACCGACCTCTGCAGACAGTACATCACACACATAAAAATAAAATAAAATAAAAAAAATTTTCCCAATCAAGTCTAGACCCATTCCCCTTCCTGCTTGCTCACCGCATCAGCGCTCATGAATCTGCCATACATGTTTTTTTCATCTTTTCTCAGTCTCTTTAAAATTTTTGATGCAAGGACCAAAAACAGTTAGTTTCCTATTTGACCAGGAAGTTCACTTTTCAGTCAGTTCTTTGACCCAGTCTTTTTTGTTGTTCTGTTTGTTGTTTTCCCTCCAATTTGCATTACTCCCAAAATATGCACATATGCAATGCCACATATAACTGTTAGAACTCTTCAGCTTATGATTTATTTTTTTTAATTAGGCTGAAAGATGTATGTTTGAAGGCTTTTCCTCCTTGCAAGCCCAAACAATCATCAGTCTTGTCCTTGTGTCCACACTGGGGTTTCTCTTCCCATGGTCACCAAATGAGGTCTAGTAAGCACCACATCCTATTTTGATCCTCCTGTATTGGTCTCAGTGATACAGCCTGGGTAGTCAACAATGGCAGTCTATACTCCTGATGAGGCTGAAATCCCAATAGCAGCTCAGTCCACAAAAAGCTGGCTTTGTCTCAGCATCCCCATCTGGCACTGAAGGTTTTGGAGGATTCTGGAGAGACATGAGTCTTCAGTCCATATTGAAGGTTGAAAAGCGTGTCTCCATGTCTTTGAAGGGATGGCAAAAGCAGTGCACAGCCACAGGGTAAGCATGCACTGCCAGTTAAGATAAGCAAAACAGCTGTGCTCCTTTTTTTTTTACTTACTTTTATCTTTTTACTAAATCTCAAGTTTTATTTACCCACCTGAAGTTACAATTTCTAGGCCTTACAATTTTTCTGGTATATACTTTCCTTTGATGTTTAAGGCCACACAGTTCCCAGATTAACCAAGGTTTTGTTTTTCAGAGGTCAGTTGAGGACTCTGGTCTCATAGGTCACTCATTTTTTGGGGGGCAGAGGAGGGAGCCCCTGCTCCTTTGGCTTTTCATTTAACACTTCCCATATACTTGAGGAAAAAGTCAGGTCCCTGCTCGCCACAGCTGCCGGTTGTTTTGAAGCATGAGCAACTTGTCCTCGCTTTATAGACTGGAACACTGGCGAAGTCCCTATTAGTGGATCTCTAAGACCTCCCTGCACAAGAGGGAAGACTGTGACTTACATTTGCAGGACATTTCAAGAGATGACCCGATGCAGTAAGTCCCCTGGGACTTAGTTGACCTCTGAGGGTTAAAGGAAAAAAGTTTCCCTTAAGGACCATTGAGCCAATTGGTATGGGTCTTAAGTATTGTTGTAAGCATCCAGTTATAGGCTAGTACACAAGCCTGATACTTAACTATTATATTGTATAATATTGTAGAAAAGGTTTGGACAAAGCTCAAGCAGCCTTGTATACGAAATACTAAGAAGCATCTCCATAAGATAAATACTGTGTTTAGACACACAAGTATGACAAATAGTTTTCCCCCCATTCCTTTGATTTAGTGGCATACATACCGCCACCCATACACAAAAACGGCCTAAGTCGAGAACTAAAATGGTAATTAATATCTAGAACCTGTTAAGGGTTCCACAAGAGCACATTGTTTTCCAATCAGAGACAATAGATGAACATTGCTTAGTTTCCTTACAACTAGGTTACTTGGTGCTCGGATCCACAGTATGAGGGATTTACCATATCATAGTTGTTTTTCTGGGACTGATACTTCACTGCACATAAATATCTTCAGTAGTTCCATCTATTTGCCTGCAAGTTCATGATGTCATCTTCTTTACTACTGCAATAGGACCGGCCGTTGTCGCTGATTACCCCACATTTTTCTATCCACTTGTCAGTTAATGGCACTTGGATTGGTTACAGCTCTGCTATTGTGAAGAGAGCTGCAATCAAACCATGGCTGTGCATAATACTCTGTGGTAGGATGAGTCTTTGTGGGTAAATACCCAGAGTGTTGGAACTGGTTCGGGTAGGCAAGCTTTTTGATCTATAAGGGTTCTCCACACTATTTCCATAGTTGGTTGTATGATTTTACATTTTCACAGCAGTGGATGAGTGTTCCCCTTTCCCCACACCTCTCCAGCATTTGGTACTCTTTTCTTGATCCTAGCCAGTTTATCAGAGTGAGATGATATCTTTTTTTATTTTTTTTTAATGTGTATGAATGTATTGTCTGGCATGTACGGTTTTTTGTGCACCTGTGTAGTGCAATTGCAGCAGGGAGGTCAGAAGAAGCGGTGTGCCGATTCCCCTGGAACTGGAGTTCTCCTGGAATTGGAAGTTACAGATGTGTTCTCACCACCATGTGGGATCTGGGGATACAAACCCAGGTCCTCTGCAAGAGCATCAAGTGCTCTTAACCTGCTAGGCCTCTCTCTAGCCTGAGATGATATCTAAAGTGGTTTGAATTGCTTTCCTGTAATTATAGCGATTAGTTGAATACTTTTTTTTGAAGATATTTCTCACTTGTGAAGTGTCTGTCAGTCTTTGCTCCATCTTTTTTGAGTGAGTCATTTGTTTTCTTTTTCTTTTTTTTTTTTTTAGTAGTTTATATACTGGAAGTTCAATTACTTGTCAGGAATAGATCAGCTGTGTGGTTTCCTTCCTCCTTCTCGGTGTGTTTTCTCTTTGCTTCCTTTCTTTTGCTGTACAGAAGATTTTGAGCTTGATGAGGTCCCTTTTGTCAGTTTGTCACCTCTGATTATCCTGGGCAGCTGCTGTTTGATGTAGAAAATCTTTTCCGATGACTTGTCTTGTAGGTTCTGCCAAATTTTTTCTTCTATCACCTTCAGAGTTTTGGGTTTCCACATTGAGGTATGATCCATATAGTTGTAGTAATGTAACTATTGTGTGGCTTTGAGGCAAAACTTGTGGACTGTCCCTTATAGATCTCTGGTTATCTGGAATTACATTGGCATCAGTTGCGCTGTTGAGTATTATTATCTATATCTTTTTTTTATTATTAGTATTAGTTTATTTTTATTTTATTACTCTATTGCCCCACAGGGAAGGCTCGGTATATTACGTGTTTTCTTGCTTCGCCTATCTTTTTGCAAAGTTTCCAGGCCCTTCCCTTGAGGCATTGACAAAAATGTACGCACCTCTAGTTACCTGTTCACAAACATGGAAGCTCTGCACACCCCCCCCCATAGAGCCCAGGTAGTCGCCCCTCCTTCCACCGACCTCCCCACTTCCTTGCCCAGACACAGTACTTTTGGTATATAAGCCACACTGGCTGAATAAGAGAGACTCTATTCTTCCCAAACTTGCCCTCTGAGTCATCTTTCATTTGTCCCATTGTACTTTCTATTCTGGTTCGGGTTAATATCTCCCATTGTCCCTCCCTTCCTCCTTGCCAGAGCTAAGCGAGAGATTGTTGCCTCACAAGGACAGCCTCTAAGAGGAACGCCTTGAAAATGCAAGAAGGGAAGAAAACCCAGTGATGTCAAGCCCACACGGTGACTAAAAGGACTATTCAGACGCATTAGTTTTTTTATATTTCATTTCTATGTGTTCTTATGTGATGAATGTACGTCTGCATGTAGGTTTTGTGACCCATGTGTGTGCGATGCCGGCGGAGGTCAGAAAAGAAGATGGTGGTGTCGATTCCCTGGACTGGAGTTCTCCTGGAATTGGAGTTTCAGATGGTTCTTGGCTGCCATGTGGGCGCTGGGGATCGAACCCGGGTCCTCTGCACAAGATGCGGTCGCGCTCTTAACTGTAGCCATCTCTCCAGCCCCTCAGACCATATTTTTTTTTTGTTTTTTTTTTTGTTTGTTTATTTATTTCATGTATGTGTATCATGAATGTACTGTGTGCAATGCAGGTCTGTGCCACCCCGTGTGCCGGCAACGCCGCAGAGGTACAGAAAGGGTCTTGGATTCCCCTGGAGCGGAGTTTCTCTGGGAATTGGAGTTTTCAGACGGTTCTCAGCCGCCATGTGGGGTGGGGGATCGACCGGGTCTCTGTAGAAGCGGTCGGCGCTGCTTAACCGCTAGGCCATCCCTCCTCCAGCCCCAGACCATATTAAACTTAAACCTATATCTGACTTATTTTGTACAGGGTGAGGTAGGGGTTTTAACTTTATTCTGTCACAAGTGGTGATCCAGTTTTGCAAACAACCATTTGCTGAAGATGCTGTCTTTTCAGCCATTGTGTCTTCTTGGCCCGCCCATTTGTCAAATATGGCTGTGAAATACATGTGCTCAGGTTGGATCTTCATTTTGTTCATTGGTCTTCAGGTATAGCTTTCCTTTTTGTAAAATTTTAATTTATTTTGTATGTGTATGAAATGTACCTGGGTCCCTGCATGTAGGTTTGTGCACCCCGTGATCGCCAATGTGTGGAGGGTGTCAGAAGAAGGGTCTCGGTTGGCCCCCCCTGGAACTGGAGTTCTCCTGAATTGGAGTACAACAGTTTCTCAGCCGCCATGTGGGTGCTGGGATCAGACCCCGGTACTCTGCAAGAGCAGGTTCAGTGGCTCGTACTGTAGGGGGCCACTCTCTCCAGCCCTACGCTTTCCTTCTTAAAAGAAAAAGTCATAGGTAAAGGACAGCATTTTGGAAAACCAAAGAGGAAACCTTTTCTTCACATCAAAAAGACCAACTTTAATTAAAATTTTTTCTTACTTTTTCTTGCCTTTTTGATTACTTTGATTATTTTGTGTGTGCATGATGCTGCACCCCTGGGTTGTGGAGGGCCAGAATGGGCAAATGTTCCCGAGCTATACCTTGTGGGTGATGATACCAACCAAGTTTCAGGTTTGGTTGCCTAAAGCTGCATGTCTCTTCCACTGGGCCAACTCCCCAGCACCCAAATTGACTTTTGAACCTCTGTATTCCCAGGCCAAACATCAGTATAAATGGGTCTGAGTCCATCTTTAGCCTTTTGCTCAACCTAGCCTCTCATAGCCACCAGGTTTGGGCAGAGAGACTAGCTCAGATGAGCTCAGACAAGCTCAGGCTCCACTTACTTGTACAGATGAAGTTCATAGGCCAGTAGGACAAGGAAGCAAGCTTTGTAGGGATCAAGACTCCTGGTAGTCACCATGTTAGAAACTCTCTCAGAGCACTGGAGGGGATAGTTAGCAGGCCCCAGGGTCCTTTCTAGACCCTCACCCCACACAAGAAAAGACACAAACAAAACCCTGACACTGGAAACTGTCTCCTAATAAACTGGCTGCCTGCCACCAGAGGCTCCCTAGGCACAAAACTCACTAACTCAGTGATACAGTCTAAATTCTCAGGAAGACAGACTCTTCAGTGTTGTACCAAGCATGGCATTTATTAGCAAGAATCCTGGAAGCATGTGGGGACGGAAACCAGGATTCAGGTGAGCTGTGACACAGGCCTGGCAATGTACTCAGCTTGCCCCAAGACCAGCTCTAGAATTGAGATGGTCCCTGTGAATTTTTCCCAATGGAGTGTCCATCCCACTCAACATTTCACAGAGGTCAGAAAGATGTTTGAAAAGCACCAACAGGGCTGGAGGATGGCCTAGCAGTAGTTAAGAGCGCCCGACCACTCTTACCGAGGACCCGGGTTCGATTCCCAGCACCCACATGGCAGCCAAGACCGTCGAAACTCCAATTCCAGAGAGAGAACTCCAGTTCCAGAGGAATCCGAGTACCTTCTTCTGACCCGCGCTCATTGCACGCACACAGGGCACAAACTGCATGCAGATAGTACACATATACACCTACAGAAATAAATATAAAATTTAAAAAAAGCACCAAAAGAGGTCTATAAGATATTTTGGTTGCTATAACTGAATTATAGAAATTAACTTCCCAGATTAATTCATTCTTTCCATCTCAGAACCACACAGACTATAATTATCATCAGAATATAATTCTATAGCACTATAGAATTACGCCACATATGTGTTAGCTTATACCAGTAACACTAAAATCACAATACAGTAATATTTGGAATAAAATATATATAAACTAGCCTTCATCAAATAAGCCATTTTCCATCATAGTAAAGACATTTAGCAAATACTGCCAATACTATGCATCGCTATATGATAGGGGTAGAAAGGACTCTGATACGAGTGTCCTATCTAATATTGGGCGGGGGATGGGGGGCTCTCTGATGGGAACTCAAGCCTGATGAACAAAGGAGTCACAAAAGAACAAAAACCCTAACTGCATAAACCCCCCAGCTTTTAGCTGGTGTGTGGTGGCACACGAGTTTAATCCCAGCACTCAGGATGCAGAGACAGGAGGATCTCTGAGTTCAAGGCCAACCTGGTCTACATAGGGAGTCCAGGCCAAGCTGGGGCTTACAGGAGACCCGTTTCAAAAAGACAAAAAGAACCCCCCCCCCAGTTTTGGCAACCAGAGCCTCAAATGTGACCATGCTGGGAAATCAGCAGGCAGGGCTGGCCAAGAGTTAACCCAGTTGAAAAAAACAAACAAACAACAGACTCATCTCTTAAAGCTCAGCTCTTGTTGACACTTGCTGCATTTCTTCAGTTCAGTTCCCAGCAACCCACATTTGCACAGCTCACAACTAACTACCTGTAACTTACAGCTTAGAGGACCTGAGGCCCTCTTCCGGACTGGCTGGAACCTATTAGTCTTGGGAATGTCTACCCTGTCCTGCTCCATTACCTTATTTTGGAATTTACAGTTTTGGTTTTACAGGTTCACAGCTGCAGAGCAATTTGCCTCAGAATGAATTGCACCTTAGGCCTCCTATATCCAAATTAGATGAGATGGCTAGACTTTAGACTTTTGAGCTAGTACTGAATGAATTTGTTCCAGATTGGTGCTATTGGGATGGAATGGAAGTATTTTGCTTGCAAAAAAGATATGAACATTAAAGGCCAGGAACAGAATGTTGTAGTCTGACTGTATGTTCCAAAACTCTTCTGCTGAAACCTAATTAGGAATGTGATAGTATTAAGAGGTGTCCAGTCTTGAGGAGGTGTGTAGTTATTTTCTCCAAACTGAAAATTTCCCTTCTAGAGGGAGGAAGGAAGCTCATATGAATCAAGAGGAAAATAAAACTGACAGGACTCACAAAGACCTCCTCTCAAAGTTACATTACAGAACACAGGCCTCTAAGTAGCCAGCCCCTAAGCAGAAGAGGGTGGGAACACATCCAGCCCCCTGCTACCCTTGATCAGGGGTCAAGGCAGCCTGATGACTGTCTTGTTGCATGGGCCACACATTGATCAAGCCCCACTCCCTACCTAAGGAAGAGTGATCCCTGTCATGTAGCCTAAGTCATATTCTCCTACTGCTGTCATGTAGCACATATTAACTAAGGTCACATATTAACGAAGTCCTGCTTCCTTGCAATGCAAGACCTCCCTTTCCCTCAGATGCCTTAAAGATTAGACACCTTGCCTTGCCAGCTTCTTACTTCAGACCCCTGCTGTGTGTTGCTTGTTAATAAATCTCTTGCCTGAAGGATGATTCAACTCAGTACCTCCACTATCTCTCTGTCTCTGTCTCTCTTCCTTCCTCACTCACTTCCTCCCTAAAACCTAGCAGGTTATACAAGCAGCTGAAGAAACGACTCTCCTACCAGCCGAGCTGCCTGCAGCAGATTCCGACTGTCTGATCTGCCTTGGGATTGTGCAGGAAGCCCCAGAGATGCAGTTTTCATGAGTCATTGCCCACTCTGGGGTGGGCTTTTCAGCGAAACAGCTGCCTTTGAGTCATCCCTACTTCTGCAAGTGACCTCAACATGGTTCACTAAGCTAGACTCATGTGGAATTTTTTATTAGACTTACGTTGGTACCCTATCTGGGGTGAGTAGATGTTTCTTTGGGTCTCCATAGGAAAGGGCCACAACAGGAAGTGATTAGGTCATGAGGGCATAACCCTCAATGATGGATTGGTGTCCTATATAAAAGCCTTTAGGCCAGGCGTGGTGGCGCGCGCCTCCTTTATCCTAGCCCTTGGGGGCAGAGGCAGGCGGATCTTGTGAGTTCAAGGCCAGCTGGTCTACAGAGTGAGTTCCAGGACGCTGGGGCTACCAGGGAGACCCTGTCTCGAAAAGGAAAAAAAAAAAAAGCCTTTAGGGTGATACTCGGCTGTTTTTTTGCCATGTGAGGATGTAGAACAAGACACCAACATAGATACAATCAGCTGATCTTCGCAAGAAACTGAAACTTTGCCCCTTTTCTTAAGCTAGGAATCTGCGGAAGAGGGGGCGTGGTAGAAAGAAGGCTCTGCGATTGGGGTGAATGGTGAAACTACAGAATATAGTCTGGACACTCATTTGATCAACTGATTGAAAATATAAGCCCCCCCCCCCCCCCGCTGGATGCTGGGTCTGCGGAGGTTTGGGCACAACAGCCTGCAAATTGGTTTTACATGAGGGGTGCTTGTACTCATAAATCATCACTTACTGCTAAAAAATGAAAAAAAAACCTGAGAGATAGATGCAGGACAGTTATGGCAGAATGCATGATCTGGGATGGGGTGGGGTGGGATGGGGGGGGAGGGAAAGGGAAATATGCCTGAACTGAATTGGAAAATGATGTATGAAATACACAAAGCATCAATTAAAAAAAAAGAAACTGAAACTTTAGTTGGCTCAGTCTCACATTTCCAACTTCAAGAACTGTGGGAAATTGCTGTTTTAACTTTTCCAGTCTATGATTTTTTTGTCTTTTTGAGACAGGGTCTGGCTGTAGCCCCAGCTGGCCTGGAACTCACTCTGAAGACCAGGCTGGCCTCCACCTCAGAAAGATCCTCCTGCCTCTGCATTTCAAGTGCTGGCAGTCTATGACATTTGGTCATAGCAACAGATAACCTATACTAAGAAGGTGCCGGGGCTGGAGAGATGGCCTAGTGGTTAAGAGCGCCGACCACTCTTGCAGAGGACCCGGGTTCGATCCCCAGCACCCATATGGCAGCCAAGAACCATCTGAAACTCCAATTCCAGGAGAACTCCAGTTCCAGGGGAATCCGACGCCCTGTTCTGACCTACGCGGCATTGCATGACACGGGTGCACAAACCTGCATGCAGACAGTACATGTATGAACACATACAGAAATAAATAAAATTTTTAAAAAAGGTGTCAGTAAGAGTAAAAATAAATAAACCGAAATGATGGATTTCAAGAATAGAACTGATGAGAATTGGTGAAAAGCATGCAAGATAATCTCATTTGCCAGTTGGCCAAATACCTTACTGAGATGTCTTCTTCAACGGCTGTGGGAAGAAGGTGAAAGAATAGTTGGGTCTTCTTGTTCTAGGTGTGTTATATTTGAAGTGGCCGTGGATCATCGACATGAAGATGTCTTGTGGACACATAAATCTAAGAAAACTCAGAGTTCCTGCCACCACTGAGCATCCAGCAGAGCAGTAAGATTGCATTACTAACATGGGAGAAAGTAGGGGAGATGGATATTTTTATTATCCTACTGTGGGTTTGAGTTGTGTTACAGCTTTCTATCCTGACCCGCTGGTGTAGGTCTCCTCAAGCCTCGTGTTTATTATGAAGCAAATCCCATTTTTCATTCCAGGCAGTTCATTGTATAAGGAAGAATCCTCGCAGGCTGCACTCCAGAGCTGACCAACGGGAATGGTAATAAAGGTTACACTGTTTGGTGAAAACAAACAACAAAGCTGTTTTTTTAAGTGTTTGGAATAGAGTAACACACAAACAGGTGCCATAACCCAATAAACAGTCTCCTGAGCTCCTTCCTGGTCACTGCAAAAATGCAGTTCTTCTCCCAGGGATGAGCCCAGGCTTGAATGAATGAAGACAGTCCTGTGTCTAAACATGTTAGGCTGACCCCAATGGCTTGAAAGTTGTTAGTTATTTAAATTCAAACTTCAAAGGGCTTCCTTCAACACTAAATTTATCTACGGTGAAACAACCCCTTCCCCTTTTTGGACGGTACTAAAGGGCTCTTCTAGTTTGGCAATAAACCTGTCCATATCACAATTATGACTAAATTATAGTCACTCGCTTGATGGATGTTTAGTTCAGACAATGCTGTTCTAAATACCTCATAACAATCCTATCAGCAGATGCCAGGGTTAAGGGTTTAGGACCTTCCCAAGGTCACAGAAGTGCTTTCCTATCTAATGTTTTCTACCTGTTATCAACTTTTACAGTGTCAAGAAAATGCTTCAACAATAATTCATTTGTAATAAGTCTGCCTCCAAGTTCAATAAAAATGCTGAACAAGGACTTTTGGCATTTAATCATCCCAACAGTTTTAGGAAGTAGGTGCTATTGGCTTGTGTGTGTGCACATGTGTGTGTACATGTGTGTACCAGGGTGCATGTGCATGTGGAGGCCAGAGGTAAACCTTGGGTGCCGTCCTCAGTTGCTCTCCACATTATTATTTATCTATTTATTTTTTTGCCCTGGAACTGGCTATGGACCACCACATGATTATTTATCTATTTTTTTTGCCCTGGAACTGGCTGTGGAACACCACATTATTTTCTGAGCCAGTCTCTCATTGAACCTGCAGTGTACTCATTTGGCCACACTGGCTGGCCAGTAAGATCCAGGAATCCACCTGTTTCCACCCCTCACATCTACCAGCACCTGGGTTAGAAACACATGCTGCCATACCTGGCTTTTATGTGGGTCATGGGGATCGTAACTGAAGTCCTCATGTTTCCAAAGCAAGCATTTTCCTGATGGAGCCATCTCACCAGCCCCCCTACTGGCTCATTTTGAACACAGAAACCTCGATATTGGAGATGGATAATTAGTGACACAAACGGGACTTGGACATGAAAATTACTACTTTAAGTGACCACAGTGTTGATTGCTAATTTAAATGTCTAACAATTTTCGAGCCATTGGGGTCAGCCTAACATGTTTAGACACAGGACTGCCTTCATTCATTCAAGACTGAGCTCATCCCTGGGAGAATAATTGCATTTTTGCAGTGACCAGGAAGGAGCTCAGGTGACCCCTGCAGTCCTTCTGCTACCCACCCCTGCCACCCATTCAAAGACTCATCTTTATGAGGGGTTAGGACATGACTTCATGGATAAGGTGCTTGTTGTGTGCCAGGCAAGCATGAAAACTGGAGTTCAGATCCCCAGAACCCACATAAATGCCAGTGTGTGTGTGTGTGTGTGTGTGTGTGTGTGTGTGTGTGTGTGTAAACCCCCCATAATCCTAGCCCCTGGGAGATGGAGACAGAATCCTGGAGCAAACTGGCTAGCTAAACTAGAGGAATCAGCAATTTCTTGGTTCAATGGGGGATTGTGCCACAATATACAGAGTAAAGAACAATTGCGACAGACACCTGACATCAACCTGTGCCCTCCACACACACATGCACACATGTGGGCATCTAGACACATGCAAACACCCATGCCACACACACATATAAATATATGATTTGAATTATTGTGCAATGCGAACAACATATATGATTTTGAAGGATGGTGTTGCATTTATAATATTAGGATATTGAAGTTTGGAAGCCTTATCATTTCAACTTAGTCTAACAATTTTTCTGTCTGGCCTAAGCACTGGAAGCAGGAGAAGAGAAAGGCAGTGAACTTGGCTGCATTTTAGTCCGGGGCCAAGCTGAGGAAGAGAGGCTGATTTTCACCCCTGAAAGTACAGGGAAAGGGCTAGATCTTCGCTTCACCCTGCACAATCTAGTGATCCTCTGTGTAGCAGAAGATGCTTTTCCCAGTTGTCTCTGATGCACCAGCCAATATTTTATTGTCTTTTCTTTTGGTTCTCAGAAACATGAGGCTCGTTGCAATTCCTTCTAAGTGCTCAAGACAAACTCTACACTTCATATTTACCAGGACAAAACCAAAACAACACAACAAATCTATCTCCTTCATTTTCTCCTTCTCTTCTCTTCTCTCTCTCTCTCTCTCTCACTCACTCTCTCCTCTCTCTCTACTTCCCAGAAAGAAGACTGATAAAAGAGACAGAATAGAGAAACAATATAATAAGGTGAAGACATTTTTAGAAAATCTTGAGCATAATACCTACTTTTTAAATCTCCATGCTAATGGGTTAGACTTGGAAAAACTCACATTTTCCTTTTAAAAATAAACTTGCCCCTGTCTCACATGCCTCAGTTTTCACAATAACTTTGAACTGTAGAGCCATCCATTCCAATTCTGAACTCTCTTCTACCACATACTAAGGTGGTCTTCACAATGCCGTTCTTTAAATAATAACAACCGGGGCTGGAGAGATAGCCTAGTGGTTAAGAGCACCGACTGCTCTTGCAGAGGACCCGGGTTCGATCTCCAGCACCCACATGGCAGCTAAGAACCGTCTGTAACTCCAATTCCAGGAGAACTCCAGTTCCAGGGGAATCCGACACCCTCTTCTGACCTCCGCGTCATTGCACGACACGGGTGCACAGATCTACATGCAGACAGTACATTCATACACATTCAAAAATAAATAAAATTAAAAAAAAATTTAAATAATAACAACCAACCCCAAACAATACAGTACCTTTACTTCTCAGCACAGAGCATACTTAGTGAAGACAGAACAAACCTATTAACTATAGTACAGATCAATAGCTGGAAAGTAAAAGGTAAAGGAAACTGGAAGAAGAGGATAAGGAAATAGGTGACAAAGGAAGGGAAATAATTAATAAATTCTATTGGACACTGTGACTTATGAAACTGTGTGGCCAGAGACCCTGTGGTATGATATGTGATTTCATGTATTTCTTCATTAATATGAGCCTTAAGGACTGTTATCAGAGCGCCTGAACTTTGCTTTACTGGAAAAGTTCAGAGAAGCCTAGATTTCTGGACTTGACAGATCAGATATTTTACATTCCCAATGTAAGGTTATCTGGTACATATAAGAGGTAATGGTACCTATTAGTGGAAATGAAGCTATATATCCATCCCCATTCCTTCTCTCTGACCTACCCACACTTATACCCAAATATCTCCCTCACAGTCACACTGCAGTCCTGGGTTTACAGACAAAAACCTCGCAGCCTAAATATGGCTAGGCTGGGGCTGAGTGTGAGGAAAGGAAATAAATAATGGATGATTACCTTGGCTGGGAACAGATTGCTGCTGCAGTAGAGAGGTGGTTCAGTGGCTAAGAGTATTTGCTGTGCAATGATGAAGACCATGCCTTTAGATTACTCAGCACTCACATCAAATCCTGGCATAGCTACACTTGCCTATAACCCCACTGTATGGGGCTGGAAACAGGCATGTCCCAGGAGCTTAGGGCTCAGTGAGAGATGTCTCCAGGGGAATAAGGCAGAAGTGACAGATCAGGATATCCAAAGTCTTCCTTTGGCTTCTGCAGGTACATGCACAGGAACATGCACCCACACCCGCCCACCCACCCCACACACAGACTACATATACACAAGAATATATGATAAATTAACTTAAATGGGCAAATGACCTGAATAGACATTTCTCCAGAGATGATATACAAATGGTCAACAAGCATGTGAAAAGATGTTCAACAACACTAAATCATCAGAAAAAAATGGAATTGAACCCACACTATCAGGCTGGAGAGATTGCTCAGTAATTAAGAATACTTGCTGCTCTTGCAGAAGAACCCAGTTCAGTTCCTAGCACCCACATCAGATGATTCCCCCTTCCTGAAACTCCAGATCCACGGGTGTTTATACTTAGTTCTGTCAACTTGACACAAACCTAGATATGCCTAGGAAGAGGGAATCTCAACTGAGCTCTCTACCAGACTTCCCCATGGCAAGTCTGTGGGGCATTTTCTGGACTGATGATTGATGTGAGAAGACCCAGTCCACTGTGGGTGGTATCATCTGTGGGAAGGAGCTATATAAGAAAGGTAGCTGAGCAATCTAGAGGATAACAATCCAGAAAGCAGTGCTCCTCCTCTGTGGTCTCTGCTTCAGTAACTATCTCCTGGTTGCTGCCTTGTGTTCCTGGCTTGGCTTCCCTTGATTATGGACTGACTATAAGATTAAATAAACCATTGGTTCCCTTACCTGAGACATAAATAGGTGTATCCAGTATTTAAAACTGCTGGATTTTACAGTCTGGAGAGATGGCTCAGTGTTTAAGAACACTGGCTGCTATTGCAAGGACCTGGGTTCAATTCCCAGTACCAACATGGTGGTTAACAACCATCCATAACTCTAGTTCCAGGGGATGTGACACTCCATGGGCATTGCAGGACAGGTGCACTTACATATAAGTAGGCAATATACTCATACGCATAAAATAAAATAAAAAATAAAATATTTAAAACTTCTAGATGTTAGCACTTAACTGACATCCCCAGAGCCCTGTCTCTCACCACATCTTCTTTGTGTCTATTCAACTTTATTTTTTAGACAGGTAAGCAAGATGACCATGGAGATAGTCCAAACTCCAAAGCCTCCCAATGAAATATGTCAAATGGAAAATGAACTTCTTCTCAGCATCTAAATCCTGGAGGGATACCTATCTCTTCTTGGTTTGTGTGCCCTGAACCAGTCACTGTGGTACAGAAGATAGAGTAACACTGCAGGCTCCAGTCTGACAAACCTACAGCCAATATCATCCTAAATGGAGAAGAGTTAGAAGCATTCCCCTTAAAGGCAGGAACCTGGCAAGGCTGCCCCCTATCATCACTCCTCATCAATATAGTGCTTGAAAGGCTTGCTAGGGGAATAAGGCAAGAAAGGGAAATTAAAGCAGTACTAATTGGAAAAGAGGAAGTCAAGCTATCCCCCTTTTCAGGTGATAAAAGAAAATGTTGGTAGCAACCTATAAGACATAGGGGTAGGAAAAGACTTTCTAAATCAGACAGCAGCTGCACAGGAAATAAGGTCAACAATTGACAAGGGGACCTCATTAAACTCAAAAGCTTCCTTACAGCAAAAGAAAGAATAACTGTAGCAAAGAGAAAACCCACAGAGTGGGAGGAAATCTTCACCAGTGATACATCTGACAGAGCATTAACTTTCAGATTATATTAACTACTTAAAAAACAAAGAAGAAAACAAATAACCCACTCAAAGGGCAGAGTAAAGAGCTGAACAGACACTTCACAAGTGAGGAAATAAAGATGGCTGAGAACCATCTTTACAAGTGTTCAACATTGCTAATAATTTAAGAAATGCAAATTAAAACCACTTTAAGATATCATCTCCCTCCAATAAGACTGGCTAGGATCAAGAAAAGAAATGATACCAAATGCTGGAGAGGTTGTGAGGAAAGGGGAACACTCATCCACTGCTGGTGGGGATGTAAACTTGTGGGAATGTAAACTTTTACAAACACTTGGAAAACAGTCCGGACAACTCTTAAAAGACTCAAAATAAGCCTACCACCTGACCCCATCATACCACTCCTGGGTATGTACCCAAAGGACTCATCCTTTTGCAGAGATACATGCACAGCCATGTTTATTGCAGCTCTCTTCACAATAGCAAAGAGCTGGAAGCAACCCCAGTGCCCCTCAACAGACCAGTGGAGAATGAAAATGTGGTACATCTACACAATGGAGTTCTATGCAGCAGTATAGAAAGATGACATCATGAACTTTGCAAGTAAATGAATGGAACTAGAAGATATTATGCTAAGTGAAGTAACACAGTCCTAGAAATACAAATGAAGAATGATATCCCTCATTTGTGCATGCTAGCACAAAGTACCTAGTTGTAAGGCAAACTGAACAATGTTAATGTTATATTTATTATAATGTGAATTCCTTAATGGGCTCTAGAATTAACCTATCACTTATTTTCCAGACATTTTAATTTTGGTATATGGGTGGAGGGTATGTATACATATTTTAGAGTAATATGAAATTAAAAGGGAAAAATGTAAATCCTGAAATATGATTTGGAAATAACATACAGTTTATTTTCAGATGACATAATTTTAGCATACGTGTGACATATATACATGCATATGTTGAAGCAATACAAATTGGAGGGAACAACAACAAGAAAAGAACTGGCTAAAACAGTAAAGTTCTCACCAAAACAATAATCTTCTGCTTTGAAAAACTTTGAAAAGACTCAGAAAAAGATACAAGACATGTATGGCAGAATGAATGAACTCAGGTGGGGCAGGGGGCATGGAAAGGGAAATGAATCTAAATTGGACTGAGAAATAATGTATGAAATGCACACAACTTCAATAAAAATATTTTTTAAAAAGAGAAAAATAAAAAGAAAAGTAGTGGAGACTCAGAAGAACAAAAGTGAGATAGGCTTATTTTCAGTTCTTCAGAAGCTAGGCTGGCATACTGATTAGGCAAAAAGCAGTAGTTTCTATGTCCCTAATCACATTTCTCTGCCCCCCCCCAAATCCCTCATTGGCTGAGTTCTTCAGGGAGATACAATTTTCCTGGTGTTTAATATTGCTCCCTCCCCAAATTCCTATTGGTTAACAAAGCAAAGCCTTACCTAATGTGTATCCAGAAGCTTGCGATTCCCCCATTTTCCGATATGTGAGCTCAGTCACATAGCAGACTGCCTGTAACTTTTCAACTCTAGGATGAACTGAGGCTGCCTGAACAAGTAGCTACCGACCACCAGCTATGGAAGACAGGGGCCCAGTGCCTACTGCTTATCTGTGATTCTCTGATGAGGCCTAAACACATCTTATACTGAGAATAGAACTTAATGATTTTTTTCATACATATGGATGAAAACAGATGATGGAAATGCTATAATTTTTCTCAGATAAATTGCAAAGTTCACTGCAATTAGCAAAAACATCCTCAAAATAACTTTGGTTCAGATGGCATGTGATCAAATCCTGAAAAGCTTTGATTTGAATAAATGAGATTCAATTATATGTCTCTAAGTATGCTCAAGAAACTGAGCTAAAGGAAGAGGCAACACAGTACCAGCCATCTGTTTAGGAAGTAAGGGAGCTACAGGCTATGTCTGGAAAGAAAAATGGCTTTGGTCTTTTAACATCAGTGGACAGTGAAAGTCAGAGACAGCAAGAAACATAATTATGATCAACCCTCAGGGAAGATGCAGTGCTGAGACCCATGCGGTCCACAGAAGCACTGTGCTTCTGCTGTGGCACAGTGTTTTCTTTAAAACACACTATATTAAATATGTAAGGTCTTATCTACGTGGGTTTGATTACAGAAACTAATAAAGTATTCTCTAAATAATGAAAAAAAAACAAAACACTGCCCCTTCTCTGCATGTCCCAGCAGTAACAAGTCACTCTATGCCTGGTGTGACTATCTATAGGATTCTGAGGCATGTGCTTACCTGTTAGGGATGAATGGTGAAGTTTTGATACAAGTGACAAAAAGACTGTGAGCAGTGAAAGCTGGATGGGATTCAGTCATCTTTTTCCATGAGGTTCATGAGCAAGCAGTACAGCTAAGGATCACTGACAGAGGAGAAATCAGAACACCATTTTAAATGCATCTGAACAAATGCCAAACTTGCTGGTTCAGGGCTCTCTTTTTAGGACAAAAAGCCTACAACAACAGCTTCTGAGGGATTTCCCTCTTGAATGAGGCACCCAAATTTTCTCACCTTCAATGGGAAATGAAAGCAATAAAATGAATTTTTGACTAAGCCCTTGAGGAAGAGAAAACAGGATAGGCAGATCCCATGAGCAGGCCCTGACTCAGTTCACCTGTGCCAGCCATGTGAAGTAGAAGAGAAAGCTAGTAAGGTCTAAGACGCTGCCCTTGTTAAACACGGACCAATTCATTTCTTGAAATATGACCAATTGATTGAGCAAAACCTCTGGGGAAAGGCAAAACTAGGAGAGAAGGAGAAGATGGAACTTCCCTTACCTCTAACACTTCCTAACGTGCACCCCAGTCAGAAGAATCAGTGTACAGAGAAACTTGGTAGAAATGTGGAATACGAGACTGGAGAGATGGCTCAGCATTAAGAGCACTGGCTGCTCTTGCAAATACCTGGGTTTGACTCCCAGCACCCACATGGTGGCTATCAACCACCTGTAGTAGCTCCAGTTCCAGGGGATCTGATGCCTTCTTCTGACATCCACGGGCATTGCATGCCAAAAGTGCACCTACCTGCATGGGGGCAGTACGCTCATATACATAAAAGTAATAAATAAAAATACTTCTTAAAAATCACTTGCTGCTCTTGTAGAGTACTTGGACTTGGTTCCCTACACCCACATGCTGTCTCAGTTTCAGAGAAAGTTTTATGGGTTTCTGAGAAGAATGTGTATTCTTTAATGTTTTGGTAGAATATTCTGTAAATATCTGTTAGGTCCATTTGATTTCTGATGTCTTTAACTCCAGAGTTTCTTTTTGTTTCTGATGACCTACCTATTGCTGAGAGTGGGAGTACTGAAGTCAACCACTATCACTGTGCTGTGATTAATCTGTGGTTTTAGATCTGAGAGTATTTTTTAAATCAAATTGGCTGCCCTGTGTTTGGTGCACATATGTTTAGGATTGGAATATCCTGTTGGTGGACTTTTCCTTTAATGAGGATGAAAAGACCCTCCTTATCTCTTCTGACTAGTTTTGGTTTGAAATCTATTTTACAGAATAGTATATTTGCTTGTTCCCTAGTTCCATTTTCTTAGAATACTTTTTTCCATCCTTCTACCCTAAGATGCTATGTATTGTTGATGGTGAGGTATGCTTCTTAGAGGCAGCAAAAAGGTGGGTCCCCATTTTCTAATATTTTTCTTGCTTGAATTTCTGCCCTGATCCAGCCACTTATCCAATTCTTCTCTTTATTTTCACTTTCACCACCGCAGCTCTGATGGTCCAGCTCTGGCAGGAATAAATCCACAAAGGTCACCCCTTCACCCTGCGCAGCTCTGGGGAAAGTGCCAGAACAGTACTCTGTCCTTTTCTGCTCTGTAGAGAAGGCCTTACAATGTTAGATGTGAAGGCTGGAGCACCCATGAGAGTCACTCTTCTGCTATTCGGCTTAAGTTGTTTCTGTCCCCTTCTGACCTCTCCCAGGCTAGGGCCGATGAATATCTCAGTTCTCCAGAAGTGGTAATTCCCTTAAAGGTGACCAGCAGGGCCAGAGGTGCAGAGATTCCAGAACAGCTCTCCTACAGCCTGCTGTTTGGAGGCCAAAAACATGTTGTCCACATGAGAGTCAAAAAGCTGCTGTTGGAGAAAAATTAGAAGCATTCCCCTTAAAGGCAGGGACCCAGCAAGGATGCCCCCTATCACCGCTGCTCTTCAATATAGTGCTTGAAATGCTTTCTAGGGCAATAAGGCAAGAAAGGGAAATTAAAGGAGTACTAATTGGAAAAGAGGGGAAAAAAAGAACCTGGATAGCTAAAGCAACCCTGAGTGAAAAATGCAACACAGGAGCAATTACCTTACCAGACTCAAGCTATATTACAGGGCTATAGTCATAAAGACACCTCCTACCGGCACAGAAATAGACCCATAACTAATGGAACAAAATTGAAGATCCAAACTTGAGCTCATATAATTTCAGCCACTTCATATTTGATGAAGGGGCTAAAAAAGCTCATTGGAGGAAAGATAGCATCTTCAGCAAATGGTGCTGGCAAAACTGGATCACCATTTGTAGAAGAATAAAATTAAACCCTTACCCCTCACCCTCTACAAAAATCAACTCCAAGTGCATCGAAGACCTCAGTGTGAAACCCAAAACTCTGAAGGTGATAGAAGAAAATGTTGGTAGCAATCTACAAGACATAGGAGTAGGAAAAGACTTTCTAAATCAAACAGCAGCCATACAGGAAATAAGGTCAACAGCTGACAAGTGGGACTTCATCAAACTCAAAAGCTTCAGTACTGTGAAAGAAACAATCAAGGAAGTGAAGAGAAAACCCACAGAGTGGGAGGAAACCTTCACTTCTGATACATCTGACAGAGCATTAACATCTAGAATATATAAACTACTCAAAAAACAAAGAAGAAAACAAATGACTCACTCAAAAGATGGAGCAAAGAGCTGAACAGAGACTTCACCAGTGAGGAAGTAAAGATGGCTGAGAAACAGCTAAAAAAGTGTTCAGCATTGCTGATAATTATGGAAATGCAAATTAAAACCACTTTAAGATATCATCTCACTCTGGTAAGACTGGCTAAGATCAAGAAAACAAAAGACACCAAATATTGGAGAGGTTATGGGGAAAGGGGAACACTCATGCACTGCTAGTGGGAATGTAACCTCATATAACCACTGTGGAAAGCAGTGTGGAGAACCCTGAAAAGGCTAAAAATGAGCCTACCAAGTAACCCAGACATAGCACTCTTTAGTATATATCCACAAGCCTCATCCTACTGCAAAGATACATGTGTATCCATGATTATTGCAACTCTCTTCACAATAGTGAATAGCTGGATCCAACCCAAATGTCCCTCAACAGATGAGTGGAAACAAAAATGTGGTACATCTACACAATGGAGTTCTATGCACTGGTAAAGAAAGATGACATCATAAACTTTACAGGTAAATGGATGGAACTTGAAGCCATTATGCTTAGTGAAGTAACCCTGTCCCCCCCAAAACAATCTGTGTTCTTATATTGTGAATTCCTTAACAGGTTCTAGAACTAAGCTACCATTTATTTTCAGAGTTAGGAATTTTTGGTATATGCATGGAGGATATGTAAGCATATTTTAGAGTAATATAAGATCAAAGGAATGCAGAAAAAAACTAGCTTTTCATGACATTATGTCTTTTTATTTTTAACAAATCTAGACCTGTGTTCCCACCCATTCCCCCACCCCGCCAGAGCTCATGCATTCTGCCAAACATGCTTTTCATCTCTTTCTCAGTCTTTCTCAATATTCTCCACGAGGAAGTTGACTGTTTTGAGCAGAAGTTCACTGTTTCAGTCAATTCTTTGATGCAGTCCTTTCTGTTGTTGTTGTTGTTGTTGTTGTTTCCAATATGCATCACACCCAACTGCTTTGGACAAAAGCTCAGGAGGCCCTACACAAGAAATACTTACAACTAGGTAATTGGCACTAGCATCCACAGATGAGGGATACCATTCATCGTTTGTTTTTCTGGGACTGTGTTACTTCACTCAGCATGATGTCCTCTAGCTCCAGCCATTTTCCTGCAAAGCTCATGATGTCGTCTTTCTTTACTGCTGCATAGAACTCCATTGTGTAGATGTACCACATTTTCTCTATCCACTCATCAGTTGAGGGGCATTTGGGTTGGTTCCAGCTCCTTGCTATTGTGAAGAGAGCTGAAATAAACATGGCCGTGCATGTATCTCTGCGGTGGGGTGAGTCTTGAGGGTACATGCCCAGGAGTGGTATGGCTGGGTCGGGTGGCAAGTTCATTCCAAGTCTTCCAAGGGTTCTCCACACTGCTTTCCATAGTGGCTGTACGAGTTTACATTCCCACCAGCAGTGGATGAGTGTTCCCCTTTCCCCACAACCTCTCCAGCACTTGGTATCATTTGTTTTCTTGATCCTAGCCAGTCTTATTGGAGTAAGATGATATCTTAAAGTGGTTTTCATTTGCATTTCCTTAATGATTAGTGATGTTGAACACTTCTTAAGGTGTTTCTCAGACATCTCTAATTCCTCACTTGTGAAGTCTCTGTTCAGTTCTTTGCTCCATCTATTGAGTGGGTCATTTGTTTCCTTTCTTCTTTGTTTTTTGAGTAGTTTATATATTCTGGAAATCAATGCTTTGTCAGATGTCTCTGTGGTGAAGGTTTCCTCCCACTCTGTGGGATTTCTCTTCACTTCCTTGATTGTTTCTTTTGATGTACAGAAGCTTTTGAGTTTAATGAGGTCCCATTTGTCAATTTTCGACCTTAATTCTTGCGCAGCTGCTGTCTGATTTAGGAAGTCATGACATTATGTCTAACCACAGTATTTATTTCAGGGGACTGCTTCTTAGTATTTCTTATACAAGGCTGCTTGAACTTTTGTCCAGGCCTTTTCTAAAATATTATAGAGTAGTTAAAAGTATCAGGCTGGTGTAACTTAGCTTTTCTGGATGCTTAACCACCCTACTTAATGACCATACCAATTTGGCAGAGGCTCTGTGTAGGAACCCTCCAGGCCAGCCGGTGGGGTTCCAAGATCATGACCAAGGAAGAGGTGAGTAGATGCTGTGGGGCTCTCGGACGAGTTTAGCCATCTAGTAATTTTCCACTAGCAGCTTCCCAGTACTGAAATTGTCACGAGAAGGTTGAAGTCCATTGTGACTTATCACAGGAGGTATTGCAAATGTTTGCCTTAAGTAAAGATCTGTATCTGCACGTTCTTTCCAATATGTAAGCACTGAGGTGCCTGTGGTTTGGCAATGCTTCCTCATTCCCTGCCCTTTATATTCTATGTGTGTTCCTACAATAAACGAGACTTGATCAGAACCTGTCTTGTCTCCATTCCTTGCGTCTATTGCCCCTTCCCCTCGCTCCTTATCTTCCAGGACCCCGTTGACTGACCTGCAGGATGGGTCAAGATGCAGAGTCAAACAGCACAGACTCTGAGAGTTGGGTGAAAGGCAGGGAAAATGCGAGCACCTGCCAACTCATTTAATGTGGGAAAGACAAGGATTTATATCTGATCATCCTCTCCTTCTTCTGGAAACACCTCAGGTGCTGATTAAACCACTGACTCAGCTGTTGCCTCTGAGCACAGGTTAAATCAGTTCAGTATACAAGGAGGTCACGCATGCTGCCACAGGTGTGTAACACTCTACATATCCACCCCTTTTGCTTTTAAACAAAAAAAGGATTACAAACATAGTGGGAGCCTGAGTGCATAGCTCAGACCTCACCTCTAGCATTCCAATATCTGACTGTGCCAGTCTTAGGTTGTCCTAATTACCTGTCATTGGCTAACCAGCCAGCCATCGAGGAAAATGCTAGGAACAGTGTTTGTATGGGTGGGAACAAAGGCAAATGCAAAGAGGATGATATTTTCAAGAATGCTCAAGCAGGCGTTCTCATCAGCACCAATAGTCATTCGGTCACAAGGAAAAAACGGGATTTGCAGCATGCACTGAAATCACAAATCATTCAACTGCAACATCTGAAGATAACCAGACTTCAACAACCAATATGGAGGCCTATTTCCAACATCTGATGTCAAAATAGCAATGAAAGATAACAAAACAGTGAACAATCACTTTGCAGCACAACTGAATCCCTTTCCCCAAGGAAAATCCTGTCATCCTTTTTTTTTACTCTTTCTATATTTCTGGGAGTCCTTGCTTTTATTGTTTTTTAATTTTTTTATTAATTAATTAATTTTTAATTAAATCTAGATCCATGTTTCCCCCCATCCCTCCACCCCACCAGAGCTCATGCATTCTGCCAAACATGCTTTTCATCTCTTTCTCAGTCTTTCTCAATATTCTCCATGTGGAAGTTGACTGTTTTGAGCAGAAGTTCACTGTTTCAGTCAGTTCTTTGATGCAGTCCTTTCTGTTGTTGTTGTTGTTGTTGTTGTT